>CAJNOJ010000317.1:0-32450 GCA_905250025.1 Adineta ricciae | reverse complement strand
CGATTAATTTCTGACCAAGAAATCTTAAAGCTCTATAAAAATCACAAAGTTTGTTCTTAAAAATATTATTCTGCAAATCGACGACTAGTCGCTCGTCGGCCTCCCTACGGTCGGCCACTCGCGGCTAACCGTTACATGTACATTTTCACTCTTCCATTTAGTCTAGAGTCACTTTTGAAACTAATTCATTCATTCTCCTCTATTCCTTCTTTAAAAGTCACTCTCTTTGTGCTATTGTGACTGTCGAAGACAACACCTGAAAAGCGAAACATTATTTTGAATGACTGGTATCAGATTATATTCGTATAGTATAGCTGTTTATAAAAGTGTGTGATCTCATTAAATGCTGATGACTATGGAGCTCCAGCGATCGGACCTCAGTCAGCTGTTACCTTTTGTTCTACATATTACCACTTACAACATTATCGCCTAAAAATTGAACCTTTGTCGCAAAAAACGGGTCAGAAAGTGTTCATGAAAAAAATAACACTGGATTCGAGATCCTCGACCTCGATTACCCTTCGGTCAACCCTTACTCAACCACAAAAAAATTTCAATACTTAATTAGTTAATTAGCTAATTAGCTAATTGGAATTTTGAGAAACTAACCTCGGATTCGTGATCCTCGACCTCGATTACCCTTCGGTCAACCCTTAGTCGTATGAGCTAGTATTAGGTAATATTGGAAGAAAAATGAACGGACGAACGAACGAACATCAACTCGTTTTTTCGGTGATATCAGCTCGACGCACTACCCTCCTTTCAGTAGAGGGAATTAGCTTTATCGAATAAAAAAAAGAAATCATTTGGAACAATGTTCAAAACATTATCCCATCGACTTATTCTATCTAAATCTGATTGCATTATCGTTAATTGATGATGCTAATACCCGATTGTTAATTCTTACTTTTTCCTTACCAAATTTTCAACAATTGAAACATTTATCGATATCGAGTAGCAAGTTCGATCTAGTCGTTTTCGATGAAGTTCCTCAAATAATATTATTTGAAGTCAGAACATTAAAACATCTCATCTGGAATACGTACGCATACTTTTTCTGTAATCGAAAGAATTACGAATCATTAGTCGAAAAATCGATCATAGAGTATCATGAATTTAAAACATTCTCATTTCTAGATTTCCATTATCTTGAATCGCTGTCACACAATATGAAGTCATTGGTTACTGAACGAGTTTTCCACCTCCATTTCATTTGACTCTCGCCGCAAAACTTGCAAAGATTGACTCTTTTAAAAGTCAATGACATTCAAAATCTACCTGATTTTGATCATATATTCAAACATCTTTCCTGTTTAACTCATCTCAAATTAATTGGTGTATTACCAGAAGGAACGAATCCCAACGATGATTATGAATGGCAAAAATCTATTGAAGAATATTTGCCACTATTGAAAATCTTCAGCTTTGTTTCATTTATCAGAGTCGTCCGACAATTAAGCTGAAAATATTTATCGACTCTTTTGCAACTGACTTTCGATCGATTGAAAAAGAAATGATTTGTCAATTTGGAACACCAAATTAGTAACAAAGTTACATGTTTATATACGATACCTTGTATGAAAACAAAATTGAAATATAAAGATTCACTGCAAAGAAAATCAACAGCAACGATATCAGTCACAACTTGTATTCAAGAATTAACCCTGACGTCAATTAAAATGGAAGCTTTTATATCGATTCAGCGCTTTAGCAATGTTCAATCATTGATCTTATCATTGATTGTTGGGGAAATAACATATGAACAGATGAATTCGTTTCTAAATATGTCATCGGTTAAATATTTCAAATTTGAGTATATAATCAATGGAAAACTGCTCTTCGATATATTGAAATATCATCCAACACCGATATCTGTTGAGATACGATTACAGAATTATTTAGAAGAAATTACACAAGTAAAGAAAAGTTCTCGTGAACATTTGAAAACAAATTAAATCATCAGTACTTGATGGACTTAATCGCTACCTTCTGTTCTCACGAACCGAAAATTTCCAAAACATTTCTCTTTATCATTCAAATCTAGAAAAATTAGTTATTACCTGTGCAGTCATATCAATACGGGACGTTATACTTCTACTTAATAATTGGAACCGTTTATCTTTTCTTAAAGCGAAATGTAACGATTTACCAGAATTGAATCCGCACGAAGACCTTCGTACTTGGTTACACAACCAAGACATTAGATCGAAAAATCTTCCGTTTATAAACAATATGACGATTTCATTTACATATGGATCAGTTAATCTATGAACTTATCTGAATTATTTTGAAATAAATAACAAAACAATCAATCAATAGAATGATCGCATTATTTAAGGATATAGATATATATATACACGAGTGAACGAACAGTGGAGACGTGCATAGTTGAGGTTTACATAATTCAGTTCAGCTCAAAAGAGATGTTCGAACATATCCTTGTGAACTAAACTGTGTAGATCTCGAGAACTTTCATGAGCATCGATCTCATGTTGTAGAAAAAAATGAATTAATAGGATTTTCCGAAGAAAAGGTACGATCTTTGTCAAAAAATATTTTACCAACCAATCACAAGATATTCCCACAACTATTCAGTTTTTACAGAAAGATTTATGTACAAATGGATTCTTTTCTAACCATTTTGTATCTCATAGATGAAAAGAGTTTGTTAAGCTTTCAACATAACAGTAACCTATCGTCCATTCGTATACGTTATTAATATGATTGAATCAGTATAAACTCTGCTAGATCAGACTGAGAGAATAAAAGTTTAGATTTTCTTTGCGGACTTTGGATGGCATGTGACTCACAATTGTCCCACTAAACCGAAAGTGCATTTTCCTGCCTAAATCATCAATGTCCGACATTGCTGTTTGAACATCTAAGTTATAGAAAATTTGTTTCAAACAAGTTTATGACTTTTGTCAATATTTTCTTTCCATTTTGAGGGCGATAGTATAGCCTTATACGTTCAGATACATAACACTACTCACTCTCACCCATCCTCAAGATGAACCGAGGAAAGCATCGTGGAAACTTTGGTGATGGTGTCCATTACAGGGACCGGCAAACAAACAGACAAACTTTCTTCTTTATACATAGAGAGAGAAGATAAATAGTATATTAGTTGAATCAGCGAAAACGAAAGCAATAGAAATAGGCGTAAGCATTAAATAAAATTTTAGCTTAAGTTCCATATGAAGTGAATTAATCATTTCTTATCTGTAAGTTTTCTCTTTTTTGTAATCTTAATAATTCATTTCTTTGATCAATATAAAGCTAAAAGGGTCAATGATTCAATTATAAATGAAAGAATTTTTTGAAACATACTCTATTGGTTACTTCTAATAATTGAGCAACTCGATCCGGAAAATTTTCAATTGGATCAAAATATTGTAAATGCATTCGAGAATCCAATTGTGCTTGTCTTTCTAATTCGCTTACTTTTTTCAAACCTAAAAAAATCATTCATATTTATGTAATCAGGTAAAACCATATTTTTACCTGTCCAACATAGAAATCGTCTTAGCATGAAAGAAAATATTTCCTCATTATCAATTCTGTCTTGTTGAGCACGACGAAAATTATCATTAATTATCGAAATAAACATACTCATACAAACAAAAACAGTTAAGAACATAAATAAAGTAAATGCCAATGGGCCAAGAAAAGCATTCGCTTCAATTAATTCACCTGTATCAAACTTCATTAATGTCATTTCAGACAGCATTTGTGCGGTGGATAATAAATCTGAACATGGCGATACCGTTGAAATAAATAATAAATAAAATAAACAAATAAAAGACATAAATACAATTGAGAACATCATTGAAAATGAAATCATTTCTTTGCCAGCATATTGAAGTGTTTTACTAAATAGGGATAAATAAGAATTAAATCGACAGAAATGTATAAATTTCATCGTTCCAAAAAAACAACAAAAACCAAGAAGGAATGTTAAAAGATCATTAATATAAATTGCAAGTTCGAGATTTATATAAACATTTCCATTAGTTTCTTCAAATAATTTACTGATACGATTTGATTCATGAAAACGCCACATATAAACTCCAACACACGCCCATGAACAAATTATTATACCGCATTCGATTAAAGACCAAAATTGAAAAAAATATTTTACTCTCAATCGAAAAATGAGTCGAATTTCATTGATCGTAAAATAAATAGTAAAACATATATAAATGATTATACAAATCAATTGAAATAACGATGTGAACGCTTAATAAAACATATACAAATTATTTTCAAGAGATATGAGCGATGGCACATCCTGATCTCCTGTCGAAGACCAGAATATGTGACACTGCTGAAAGATATTCAACTCACCAAAGAAATTAATTGGTTCAAAACGATATGTTGGATAAACTCCACTTGAAGATAAAAATTCCAAAAGAAAAGTCACTGAAGTAAATAATTGAACATTGGGATTGTATAACGTCGATTGAATTAAAATAGCTCGAGTTTTTTCATCAATCCATCCTAATTGATGAAGTTTAGATAAATTACTTGTAAGATCCGATAGAGAACCGAGAAATTCGTATACATAACCACCTCCATCATATGTTCCATGTTCACCCCTATAAACATAGCTGTCTAATTCATCGCTACTATTATATTTAAATGCGCCAAGAATTGATGAGCTATATGTTCCTCCTACGGATGTTTCATTAATCCATCCTGGCCCAAACGAACGCTTTTCTTCATTGAAAAAACTATAGTCATCTTCACATATTGAAATAACACGTTCACCAGAACATTTAGTTGACTTAACACGTAATTGTCTCATTACTGACCAGCCAATTATTCGATTAGATTTATCATTTATATATCCGGTTAAATTTTGTGGAACATCACTATTATACCATGGTTGAATGCGCATTTTCGATGCAAAGATATTCTCTATCCATTCCCAACATTGATCTATTGTTGAAATCTATAAACAATCATTGTTTTATGAAATATATAGATAATATTAATTTCAATCAAACCTTCGGATAATTATTATCCAATTGTATCGTATTAAGAAAATAGTTTCGTAAATGGTTCACTTGAAGAAAACTATTTTGTTCGCGATTAGCAAAACTTATGAGAAAAATCAATATTAAAAATACTAAATAAGTGCCAAATTCACGAATTATTGACCACATTTGAATTTCTTTTAGACGTTCTTCACGAGCATAGTGTACTTCATTTTCATTCAGGCGATTAACTTGTTTTGAAGATCCAGAAGTAAATAAAGAATAATCCTACATAAATTAATATTCGTTTTTTTACCAAATTTTTAATATGCAAAATCAATATACCGTGAATGAATGAAGATAATCTTCATCATACTCTAATTCGAAGTTATTTACATCTAAATATTCACTTGCTTCTCTATCATCATCGGATTTTCGACAGNAACTAGAGCGAAAAGAATAACATACAAGTCCATCATCTGTTTCGACTGCAAACCAGCGTTGTGCGATAAAATAAAATTTCTCCATTGTTTGTAAATCTCGAACAATAATGTATTTCAAAAACCATGATGCTGATGAATTTTCACCAGAATTATCATGCCAAATACGAATATAATTCAATAAACCTAATGATCTTCAAAAACAACTCAATTTTTTCTATTTTTGAAGTTTTCAGAAAGAATAAATTGATTTACTTGGGTACAGCCATAACAAATGAGTCAATTCCACCACGTTGGAAAATTTTTCGATGAGAATCATCAAATGTTCGAACTTGTGTTTCTGCAAAATCACCCGACAGAACAAACTGAACCTATTTCAAGACGACATTCTTCAAAACTAAAAGCTTCGTTGAACAATGTTTTACTTTAGATTTTGTTCCAGCATTGACTCGTTGACCAGTAAAAACAATAATCTGATAAAAATATTGATCAAATTTTTTGTTATCAGCTAATGGCGTTACTCCCAACTAAAATCACCAATTGGAAATAAACAAATATGTTGGTTACTTAAAATTACCTTTTCAATATTGTTTTTATCTTTATAACGACTAAAAACCATCAATAAAAGATAGATTAGTGTTATACAAATAATTGTTAAATAAACTGTTTTGTTTCGCATAAAATCAGCATTGGCAAAAACATAACTCCAATTAATTGGTGCAGGTAAAACAATAAAACCACCCGCAAATGTTGTTAAATGTGTTGATAAACATTCAGTTTCATAATGATTTGTCAACGAACCAACCTATTCGTAATCAAAGATCAATTATTTTGTTAGATCTCGTGTTCGCAACTAAATAACATGTTCTTGGTAATTCTTATGAGCTTCACCAGTATCTGAACCTATTAAGGATTTATTTTGCTCACCTATATCTAGTTTATTTGTCTTACACTCAATCACCGTTCAATTCTGTAAATAAGTTCATTGAACTTGTCGTGTATTCCTATTAGTCTACAGAGTCTGAGATATTCTCGAAATTTCCAATGTGGCTGATTCAATTGAGACTTCAAAGACACTTACTACTATACCATCTGATTTCCAATTATTATCCGAATCTAGATAATAACATCCTGATGTATAAATACGCAATTCGTAATTGGATGTAAAGTTAAATTTTTCATCTGTGATCGGATAAGTGTTGACTGAAGAATTATTTGAACAAAATTCAATTATTTCTGTCGAATTTAATTCTCTTAAACCAAATATTAATGATTGATGATCAGACGTTTGTTGATTATTAATGAAATATGTATAAATATTTTCACTTGTCAAAGCTAAAATCTTAAGAAATAAAATGATTTGAATAAGAAGAAGAGATTACTTGAAGGACAAAACAAAGCCCATCCATCAATAAGATTGATTGAACTATTCAATTGAGGCGATTGATCAAATTTGTAAATAAACAAATACGCAAGACTTGTATTCAAAGGATGAATTTCAAAATGAACTGAAATCGAAGGAGAAGTTGTGATATTAATATATTGTAAATAAAATAAGAAATTATGTGAAGATGAATNCGTGTAATTATATGATAGATAGGGACAGCTTTGGAGCGGCAAGTTGTGAGTGGCGCCTGGTAATCTAGCTAGTTACAAAAGTATCAACAATCCGGCGCGTTCGAATGCAAAATATATACCGAGTCTCACTTGGTTTTACTGAAATTATCTTTCATTTAGAAAAAGGAGGACATGTTTAAAAGTGCAAATCCATAATAGTCATTTATAGCGAACTTCTGCTTCCTGCCGGATCTTATCGGAATCCGACAATCCGACGAAATCCGACAGGATTTCTGGTGACGGAATTGCGTCGGATCTGAAGCACGGATTTTATGAATTTTCTAAGGGTCATCATAGAACCTAGCTAAAAATAACGCTCATAAAAATTTGCAACAAATGGCTGGATTTTTCAGTCGGAATCCGATGCAATTCCGTCACCAGGAATCCGATCGGATCTCATCGGATTTGTTGACCTGGGAGCAGCACAAGTATTCCCTTGACTCTTTTGAAGACTGAGGCGAATGAAGATCAGTCTCTGGGGGCCCTTTCAAAGGTTATACTTCTGTCTTTTTTTTTGCATAAAACGCACATAAGACTATTTTATTTTCAGTCAGTGGTTCAGTCGAGGGCATAGCGAGTCTACCTCGACGAGCGTTACTAGTCATTGATTGTTGGGGAAATAACATGTGAACAGATGAATTTCTTTCTAAATATGTCATCGGTTAAATATTTCAAATTTGAGTATATAATCAATGGAAAACTGCTCTTCGATATATTGAAATATCATCCAATACCGATATCTGTTGAGATACGATTACAGAATTATTTAGAAGAAATTACACAAGTAAAGAAAAGTTCTCGTGAACATTTGAAAAAAAATTAAATCATCGGTACTTGATGGACTTAATCGCTATCTTCTGTTCTCACGAACCGAAAATTTCCAAAACATTTCTCTTTATCATCCAAATCTGGAAGAATTAGTTATTACCTGTGCAGTCATATCAATACGGGACATTATGCAGGGTGTCCCAAAAGTCAGTATGGAAAGTTTTCATTAATATCTCCTATACAATACAAGCAATTAAATTGTTTTTTTTTTATAGAAAGATAGTATATTCTCTTAAGTTTCACTTCATATATTTTGAGTTACAACAAATGCTCAAAATGATTACCATCACTCTGAACACATAAATGCATCCTTTTCACAATATTGAAAAAAACATTACACAAAGTTTCTTTAGAAATTGATTCGATTTCGTTGTTGATTCTTCTTCGTAATTCGGTCAGATCTTTTACAGGAGTTTTGTAGACGATGTTTTTTAAGTGACCCCACAAGAAGAAATCGAGAGGGGTCAAATCCGGTGATCGTGGAGCCCATCGAATTGGACCACCTCTTCCAGTCCACCTTTGAGGAAACTGATGATCCAAATATTGTCGTACATCAACGGCGAAATGTGGAGGAGCTCCATCTTGCTGAAAAAAAAACTGAACGGACCTTGTGTAATCTCCTAACTTCTGGAAGAAAGAAGTTTTGAAGCATTGATAAAACTTTCCATACGGACTTTTGGGACACCCTGTACTTCTACTTAATAATTTGAACCGTTTATCTTTTCTTAGAGCGAAATGTAACGATTTACCAGAATTGAATCTACACGAAGACCTTCATACTTGGCTACACAACCAAGACATTAGATCGAAAAATCTTCCGTTTATAAACAATATGCCGATTTCATTTACATATGAATCAGTTAATCTACGAACTTATCTGAATTATTTTGAAATAAATAACAAAACAATCAATCAATAGAATGATCGCATTATTTAAGGATATAGATATATTTTTTTTTGGAGTCAACGCTTTATTTAAATGTTAAACAACCAGTTCACAGAAAAAAAAAGAAAAGAAAACAGACAGAACGAGAGGAGAGAAAGAAGAAACAACGGACACACTGGTTGTAAAGCTGGCAGGAGATAAAAGAGACGCATGACTGATGTCTTATGTCTCGTAGAGAAAAGAAAAATAAAGAAGAGATAGTTTGATGGGTTGCGGTGTTGGTTGGGTTCGAACGCGAGGTGTTGGAGGGTATTGTAGTGGTAGTTATCTTCGAAGGGACGTCGACGTATATGTGCAGGAACGAGCCGATGTATACGTCGATGATCGTCTTTTCTTCGTTCTGGATCAAACGTTTTGTACGTGATTCCGATATAACAATTTTCGCATAGCATCGGCCGACTTAAGAATGATCTATGTTCTCGACGCTAACGTTAATAGTGGAGAGTGTTGTTTCACGCTGCCGTTAACATAGCGTGTAGAACGGATGAGATCGAATATCGAAGATGCGTGCGTCACGTATAGTCGTTAACTGTCTTCACAAGGAGAGACAGAAAGATGGTCGGGTTGTCTTAGAGGTTGTCGTCATAGTCTGTGGATTTGTGTGTTGTCGGAGAAGTAGTCTGTGTCAGTAGTCATTTGTCTTAGATCTGCCGTCGTCATGTAAGACGACGCAGATAGTCCTTTGCATTGGAGCTGGTGTTTTGTCATAGTTGGTCTGCTATGTCTTGAAGGTGTTGGAGGAGCGTTTGATCTTCGTTTGATGCGGCTGTGTTAATGGACTTGTGGAGCAGTGATGTTGCATATTCTTTGATTTTCGGTATTTTGGATATCCGATGTATATATTCGACAGAAGTGTAGATCGGCAGGCCGAGAGTAGCGCGGAGCGCTTTGTTTTGGATGATTTGGAGCCGATCCCATACTTTGTCGTTTGCTGTTAGTAAAACTGGATATCCATATGTCATCACTGGTCTTGCAATCGCTTTGAAGATGTTTAACATCGTCTTTTGGTTAGGTTCTTGCGCTGATTTGGCTAAGTATCTTAGAAGACTAATGCGTCCAGCCATTTTCGATTCGAGATGTTGAAGATGATTTCTCCACTTCAGTTGCTTGTCGATAATTACTCCCAAGTATCGGGTTGCATCCAGAGGTTTGATGGTAGTATTTTCGACTTTGACTTCTACTGGATGTTTGTATTTCTTTCTTGGGTGAAGTCTAAAGTGGATCATCTCGGTCTTTGTTGGCTGTAGCTTCAGCTTCCACGATTTGCACCAACTTTCGAATGCATCTATGGACTGTTGTAGTCTTTGTGAAAGACTGGTCAGTGTGTTGGAAGATGTCCATAGAGCAGTGTCATCAGCGAAGAGACCATGTTCCGTGTGCGGTGGTATATCGTTCATCGAGTCGGCCGTGTAGATGATGTATAGGAGTGGAGATAACGGCGACCCTTGTGGTGTACCACTCTGCAGCTGGAACGGACGAGATATATCATTGTCGATTTCGATTGCAGCAGTCCTTTTGTGGAGGAAGGAGATCAGGTAGTTGGTAAGGTATTGCGGGAGACGAAGATCATGTAGTTTGTATATAAGGCCATCGTGCCAGACTGAATCAAATGCGGCTTTGATATCGAAGAAAATGACAGCGGAGTGTTGTCTAATTCCGGGCCGATGGAGTTTACTTCTTGCGAAGCGTTCAAGTCGGACGATGTTGTATAGTGTGCTCTTCTTCGCACGGAATCCTGCCTGATGTACTGGCAAAATGTTTCGACGTTCGATTTCGAGCATGAGCCTTTGCTTGATGATCTTCTCCAGCAGCTTACCGAGACAGCTCAGGAGACTGATGGGACGATAACTGGATGGTAGACGCTTGTCCTTGTTCGGCTTCAACAGTAAGATAATATGTGCTTTCATCCAGATGTCTGGTATGTATCCAACTTCCAGAATCGTATTGTACAACGTTGTGAGGTGTTGTACAAATAACTCGGTGTGGTTTTTCAGGCATCTGTTGTGCACATTATCAGGGCCAGTGGCGCTGTTGCTTAGTTGTTTTATATGCCACTTAACTTCTTTGGTTGAAACCTTTTTCCATTTGGTGGTGGTTGACGGATGTAACATACCCTTCTTCACTTTTTTGGTTTGTCGTGCAACTTGCTTGTGAAACGGGAGCGTGTCAGGGACTTTGAAGTAGACCTCCTTTTCGAAATAATCCGCGAAGATATCTGCCTTCTCTTTGCCTGTCGCTGCTGTAGTGTTGTTGTAGTGCATTGTGCTCGGGTATGTTTGCTTGATCCGTTTGTTGTGGAACTTTCGCACCGTGAGCCATACTTCATCCGAATACATCTTCTTTCGGCAGAGGGATTCCATTAATTGCTTAAACTTGTGCCTTCTGTCGTTTCTAAGTGAGTTTGCTAGCAGAACTTTTGAATTGTAGAATTGTTGTTTGTCTGCTGCTTCTCCAGTCTTTTTCCAACGTCGATATGCTTGATGTTTGTTCTTAATCAGACGTTGGGAAGCTTCACTTACTTTGAAGTTTGTATTCGGCATTGATGCTGTGGGGATGGCTACGTTGGAGGCAGTGGTGATACAGTTTGTGACGAACTCTGCATAGTCGTCTATGTCACCGGGTAAGGTTGGACCTGGCTTGTTCCATGTTTTCAGTTTTTCGTCCAGTGTGTTTCTGTATTTCTTCCAGTTGGCTCTCTTGAAGTTGAGCGATATTCGTGGTGATGCGGCGTTGACTTCAGCTCCGATCGAGATATCGAAGGTTAATGGCTTGTGTCCACTGAGAAGTCCTAATGTTGGATGTGTTTCGACATTTGATACGAATGAAAAGAGTGGTTGACTGGCTAAAATCCAGCCAATTTTTTCTTCGTACTCGTTCTTTTCAAATGTGGTAATAGCATCGTCGACACAGTTCAAAAAGCCTTCTGTTATGACCTACATCTTATCAGATGTGATCATAAGGATTTTACCCTACATAGATCATATGTGCACGATGGTTCTCCTTTCCTGTCATATACATATACATGTTCTCTTTCTCTCTCGTCACATACACATATGTATATATGACGAATTTTCTGCTCCTTTCTTCTTCATTTCAAATGATGGATTTATCCTTTTCGATCTCAGTCATCTGGTAAATTTCCAGAAAGCCATGTCAAGGGATCAGTTGATCACTATATAAACTCGGTTTTACAGTTGAATAAATATATATGATCTTGTCCTCATACAAGAAATAACATCGTCACAAGTGGTGCACTGGCCGTTCTTACTGACAAGCCAACTACACAGTAAACGATCCGGGAACTCGAAATGGCAGAGAACAAGAAGCAGCATTACACTCGTAGCGTCGCTAACAGCCAAGGGTTCAAGCTACTAACTGATGATCAGCAGAAAATGAGTCAGGGATCAAATTCTGTAAGCCAAGATTTGTTGGAATTCAAACAAGTCGAGGAAGCTAAAGCTGAGCAGGATTCAGTAACTGAGCTTCAACAGCAGCCAATGGGCATGACGGAAATGATGCATCAGTTATTGATCAAACAAGATCGAATACTGGAAGAGAACCAACAGTTAAGACAGGAGATGGCCCTACAACAGTCGACTATCAGTTACCTTCACGAAACAATTACAACGATGCGACACAGTCAAATGAACGAAGATATTGACAAAAATGGAAAAAGCTCGCCGATTTCGAACAGCATCAGTGCGGTGGACCAGGGAGTGAAGGAACAAACAACTAAACAAATACAATCTAAGCGAATTAAACAATTACTCGATTCAAAAGCATTTTCGGGTTCAACATCACAAGAAATCTCCGATTGGATCGAAGATTTCGAAGGTAAATGTGATGATCTCGCATTGGAAGGTGCTCAGCGTTTTTCAATCGCTGTTGGGCTCTTAGCCGATAATGCTAAATTATGGTACGACACTCAAAAAGATACAATCAAAGATTGGGAAACATTAAAAATGAAGTTGAGTACGTACTTCAAACTCATCACTGGAACTGATCAATTCGAGTTGCAACAAAAGCTACACAATCGACGAAGAAGAAATGATGAACCGGCCATTGATTATTGTCATCAAACCCTCAAACTGTGTTCGAAAGTTGACAAAAATATGGATGAGATGATGCGAATCAAGCATCTTGGTAAGGGTCTTGACACAGACACTCGATTACATATGGACTTGAAGAACCCCAATACTACCGAGGAATTTCTTCAAGCACTAATTAAGTATGAAAAATGGAAAGGGGAAAAGCAACAGCAGCAAACAGGTACATTTACTAGCCGGCGAAAGAGTTTCTTCAATAGAACTACAGAACAACCTGCTGTAACAAAACAGCAAGAGGGTGGAGAAAGTCCAAATCAACAACAGCAACAGCAATCACAGCAGAATCTCACTCACTACCAACGAGCTGACTCTAGCAAAACACAGCACAACAGAAAGACGTACGAAGGATGCTGGACGTGTGGTGACATGGATCACTATAGGTCTGAATGTCCAAAAAACTACTAGGGAGTGTGTACGATGGTCACACTCTCTACAAGCATACATATCCATCGTTAATCGTCATCCATATCCTCGTTAATAGTCAACCAATGCAGGCAATGATAGATACGGGTGCAACCACATCATTGATATCACAAGCAGCACTAAATCGCATTCCAAATACGGAGAGTAAACCAAGTCGAGCAGTTGCTACATTAGGAGATGGGAAAACCAGAATTTTGGTCAATGGCATAGTCGAATTGGACATCATGGTTAAGAATATCAAAACTATGATATCATTTCTCGTGGTCGAAGCACTAGGTGCAGAAGTCATACTAGGATTGGATTGGTGCACATTGAATAACGTCAACGTGAATGTGGGGCAGCGGCAAGTGGAGATGAATATTAGACAATCGGAAATGGTTAGCGTACCTTTTCTGGAAAATGGCTCAATTGATGCTTGTGTTGCTACCGATGTTGAGTTACTACCGCACCATGAACATATGGTAAAAATGCAAGTGCCAATTTCTAATGCTATGATCGTTTCTTTTTTATCGAATTACAAAACATGCTCAAAATTAAAAATTGAAGTTCCGGATGCTTTGGTTGAAATAAAAGATTTCACATTTTATATGCTTGTTTCTAACTGCAGCAAAAACGTTCACAGATTGACGAAAAATACTAAGCTAGGTATTATAACATATCAATCACAGGACGACTTGACTTACAAGTTTAATACCTTCGATGAATTCTTTACTACTCCGGAAACCAAGAAGGTGCACATGATAACGTTAGATCAGCAAAATAAGCATGATTCACCGTCACTTGATAAAGTACTGGAAGGATTAGTGAATCACATCCACGATTTACAACACCGGAAAGATTTCTTGGAGATCTTACAGCGAAATAGAAGATCATTCGACACCTCCAAAATGACTAAAGCAAATACCAGAATCCATCACACCATCAACACAGGTGACCATCCGCCAATCAGCACCAGACCATATTACAAAACGGTTCAACAGCGAAAGACAATGCATGAAGAGATAGGAAAACTAGTGGATCAAGGAATTTTACGGAAATCTACATCTCCCTGGTCATCACCAGCGTTGCTAAAGCAGAAACCGGATGGTAGTTATCGATTCTTGGTTGATTTTCGACGATTGAATGCAATTAGCAAAAAGGATTCCTATCCACAGCCATCTGCGGAAGAAATGTTACACCGATTGGCTGGACATAAGTACTTTACAAAACTCGACTTACGTTCCGGATATTTTCAGATACCAATACAGGAGTCTGATATCCCTAAAACGGCAATAATAACTCAAGATGGCTTGTACGAATTTACGGTTTTAGCTCAGGGACTCATGAATGCGCCTCCCACCTTTCAACGAGTGATGAACGAGTTATTAGCGAATGGGCGTTGGGATTATGTGGTGGTTTATCTGGATGATATTTTGGTTTTTTCCAAAACAATAGAAGAACATAAAAAACACGTTGACGATGTCATCTCAACATTGCACCAAGTAAACTTCCAGGTATCACCACCCAAATGCTTCATAGCAGTAGAAACGGTCGAATTTCTAAGTCATATTGTTACTGGCGAAATGGTAAAACCATCACCAGAAAAAATCAAAGCGGTAGTCGATATGGCCCCACCGAAAACCCTTTCTCAAGCAAACAAGTTTATAGGTAAAATTAATTATTACCGAAAATTTATACATGATTTTGCACGGATCGCCGCTCCAATCCATCAGGTTACTAACAAAACAAGAACGAAACGCAATGAATTCCGATGGGGTGATGAGCAGCAACATGCGTTTAATGAATTTAAAACGATTCTAACCACGGCACCTCTGTTTCTTGACTTCCCAGATCGATCAGTACCATTCATACTTTCAACAGATGCTAGTGATATCAGAATTGCTGGTATTCTCAAACAGCATACAGTCAATGGATTGAAAATATGTTATTATAAATCAAGGTTATTAAGTGACACAGAGAGAAGATACTCGGCAACGGAACGTGAAGCTCTAGCAATATATTGGTGTTTGTCCGAATTAAGAAACTATATCGGTGATAGTGAGTTAATCATTGAGACAGACCACAAACCATTAGCGAATATGCACAAGAAGAAAACCTATGGAAATAAACGAATCGATAGTTGGTTGCTAAAACTGCAGGATTTGCTGCCGCAGATTAATGAAATAAAGTACCGACGTGGCATTGATAATGCGGGACCGGATTATCTTACTCGATGTGATATAGATGAAACAAACTCCGATAATACAAAACTCAATGCCATAACAAGATCAATGACACGTGCAGATGGGCAAAACAATATATCAAAACCAAATCCAACTATAGACACAACCAACATGGCAAGATCAGTAGTAAAGTTGAACAAACCTATAAACGATTTGAGCGTTGAGAACATCAAGGTTGAACAAATCAACGACGAGAATATCCAATTGATAATATCAAAGATTCGAGCAAAGAAACCAACCGACAATTTTATCATTCACAATGAATTATTATATCGTTTAGTTGTGAAGAAAAAAACTGGCGTGAAAAGTAGAGTTTTATACCTACCCAAATCTCTGGTCGGTGACATGCTCAAGTTGTATCATGACCACCCAATGAGTGGACATTTTGGAGTTGGGAGGACACTGCATAAAGTTAGAACAAAATTTTGGTGGCCAAATATGCGTCAATCAATCGAACACTATATATCATCGTGTAGGTTGTGTTCGCAGTTCAATATCGTTCGGAGTAAACCTGAAGGTCATCTCAGATCCTTTGAACCGCCAGCGGAAGTGTTTCAGGTAATGCATATGGATTTTTGGGGGCCAGTTCCTACGTCATCGCAAGGTAATCGGTATGTGATTGTACTGACAGACAATTTGTCCAAATATGTAATGGCAAGAGCAACATCGGATAACACCGCCATAACCACTGCCGAATTCATCGTCAATGATTTCATCCTAGTACATGGAGCGCCGGAACGGATAATTACCGACAATGGAGTGCATTTTAATAATGCACTAATGGAAACGATCGCACAATCTATGAACATAAATCACGCGTTTTCTGCTGTATATCATCCAGCCACCAACGGACAAGTAGAGCGTTTCAACGCTACGTTTTGTACGCAGTTGGCGAAGTATTACAATGAGAATACGAGCGATTGGGATGAATACCTTCAATCAATAGTTTATGCCTATAACACCGGCATACATAGTACAACAGGTTATCCACCGTATGAACTCGCATTCGGTAGAAAACAGAAAAGTCCATTTGACTCTAATTCACGAGATATTACTTTTACCAAACCAAATGAGTTTTATGAATATCTACGAAAGACACGTCGTATTCTTATGAATGCAGCTCGTGTTGCTATACGTCGTCACCAAAACACAACAAGACAACGGTATAACAAGAATCGCAAAGACGCCTCATATGATCTTGGGGACTTGGTATTTCTTAAAGTGTGTACAAGTCGTCAAAAACTTGACGAACGATGGACAGGACCATGGCAAGTGATTGACAAAAAAGGAGAACAACACTACTTAATTCAACTGGATGGGGAAGAAAAAACCACATGGGCTCATATAAATCAACTAAAACCATTAGTTGAGCGGGCAATGTAATCATTGTGTACAATTAACTACAACATGATAATCAACGGTAGCAATCAGGTTCATTGTGAGGAGGTGTGGCAACTTCTTCAATAGAATACAAATAAGAATTTGTGGTGTGGCAACGCAAGTGGCTTTTGTTTGATGGTCTGTTTTATTCTTGATGCGCCGAATGCGCATCTTTGTTGTTAGGGGGAGATGTTATGACCTACATCTTATCAGATGTGATCATAAGGATTTTACCCTACATAGATCATATGTGCACGATGGTTCTCCTTTCCTGTCATATACATATACATGTTCTCTTTCTCTCTCGTCACATACACATATGTATATATGACGAATTTTCTGCTCCTTTCTTCTTCATTTCAAATGATGGATTTATCCTTTTCGATCTCAGTCATCTGGTAAATTTCCAGAAAGCCATGTCAAGGGATCAGTTGATCACTATATAAACTCGGTTTTACAGTTGAATAAATATATATGATCTTGTCCTCATACAAGAAATAACATCGTCACACCTTCGTTGATCAGTTCTTGGAGCTGTTTGCCTTTTGCGTTCGTTCTTCTAGATCCCATCTGGAGGAGTGCTGCATTCAGATCTCCAACGATAATACAGTCGTTGTTGATTCCGTATAACTCGTGGAAAATGTCGATGTTTAGTCTTGCTCGAGGAGGGACATATATCGACGCTATCAGCATGGATTTGTATGTTTTTGTTTCGAGTTGGACTGCTATCAGTTCATTTTCTTGCGATGTCTTGCAGATCAGTTCTCGGCATTTGATTTGCTGCTTCACTGCCAGTAGTACTCCTCCACCAGGTTTCCCTACTCGGTCGTTTCTGAAAATGTTGTAGCCTTTCAGAGCGAACTGACGTTCAGTCTTCAGGTTAGTTTCATTAACGGAGATGACGTCGTATTGGGAGAATCTGGCCAAGAGTTCATCGCGGTGTTTGGTGATAGAGGTGACATTGATATGGCACACTCTAATCATCGTCGTTGGAGATCTTTAGGTCTTTGTTTTCGCCAGTCGAAGCATCGAGAGAGTTGTTGGCTTCTGCGAGTTTTCGTTTCGCTGGTTCTTTCTGTTTGTTGGTCGTTGCGGGGTCCTTTTGTTTGTTGTGCCTTACCTTAGCTGTTTGACTCTCTTTCGAGGCGTCTACATTGCTGCTTTGCACAACAGTCGTAGCCTTGTCGTTTGATGAAGTCGAATTTGTCGTCGCTGTCTGTTGTTTAGTCTTAGTTGTTGTGTTTGTCGTCGTCAGTTGATCTGTGGTGGTTGTTGGGTTTGTCGTCGTCGGTTGATCTGTAGTAGTTGTTGGGCTGGATGTGGTCGCTTCGCTGGAGGTAATAAGCTTTTCCAGTTTTTCGACCTTTTGTTGAAGAGTGATGAATAGTCGGTTGGTTGTCTCTTCGATGATCTTTTCCATATGGCTGCTAAGCATGGTGATGATCTCGTCGAGAAAGTCCTTGGTTACATGTTGTTGCTGTGGTTGATCGGATTGCCGGAGAGGCGGAAAATCGGTGTCGCTCTGGATTGCCGGAGCCCATGCATTGGATTGACGTGTTGTGGTATATTGGTTGACCAAGTTTTGCGCTTTTTTCTCCTGCTCCTTATATTTTGGGCAGTCTACAGACGAGGCGAGATGGTTGCCGTTGCAGTTGCAACATTTGGACGTGTCTGTAGGCGCTGTGCATTGGTCCAGCCGGTGGTTTTCGCCGCAACGTGCACACACCTGCTTTTTGGTTTTGCAGTACTTAGCTAGATGGTTGTATTGCATACAGATATAGCATTGCACTGGCTTGGTGTTTTGTGTGGCTGGCTCGGCTGGAAAATGCATCGAATCCACTTGTAGACCTGTGTGGACAAATGTATTTCGGTTTTCAGCATCGGCGAACATCACTTTCACTGTTCGTGTCGGATTGTTGCCGTCTTTGTTTGTTAACCGTGTAACATTCGTCGCTTCAAGTCCTAATTCCTTGAGTGCTGTCATGATGCGATCTTCGGGGATTTCGAGATCGACTCTCTTGACGAAAGCCACCTTTTCGGTGTCTTTGATCCGCTGAATCGATCGCGGCACGAACAGCTTAGCGGCAGGCTGATTATTTGTGTTGAGGATAGCTTGGAAGTCGTTCAATAGCCGGTTGAAGGATTTCACGTCGTATGCATATAACGTGAAAGTTCCTGTGCGGCTGAGTTGACTGTCTTTCAGCTTGATGTCGCTCATTTGCTGCTTGATTATGTCGTTAAGCTGCAGCTTGTTTAAATTTGTGTTTTCGAGGATGAGGGGAGCGATGGTGAATTTTGGTTGGATGGTGCTTTTGACTGGTCGGTTGATTTGTGGAGTGGAAACAATGGGCGCGACGGATAAGAGATGATGGCCATTGTCTAGGCTTTGGTGCTGTTTTCCTGCGCGAGAGCGCTCACCTCCTGCCTTTGGAGGCATAAACTTGGCCAAGAACCTGTTTTGGATGCGTATAAAAGACTTGGTGGATCTTGGTAGAGATTGATTGGATTCACCGGAGGGCGAGAGAGAGAGAGAAAAGGTTCTTTGTTTGAACCGAAAGTCGATAGAATTAACTTATATAGACGAAAGAGAATGCGACTGATCGCTGGCTCGTCTGAGAGAGGAATGGATATAGATATATATACACGAGTGAACGAACAGTGGAGACGTGCATAGTTGAGGTTTACATAATTCAGTTCAGCTCAAAAGAGATGTTCGAACATATCCTTGTGAACTACAAAGTAAACTGTGTAGATCTCGAGAACTTTCATGAGCATCGATCTCATGTTGTAGAAAAAAAAGAATTTGAGGAATCCTAATAGGATTTTCCGAAGAAAAGGTACGATCTTTGTCAAAAAATATTTTACCAACGAATCACAAGATATTCCCACAGCTATTCAGTTTTTACAGAAAGATCTATGTACAAATGGACCCTTTTCTAGCCATTTTGTATCTCATGGATGAAAAGAGTTTGTTAGGCTTTCAACATAACAGTTACCTATCGTCCATTTGTATACGTTACTAATATGATTGACTAAGTATAAACTCTGCTAGATCAGACTGAGAGAATAAAAGTTTAGATTTTCTTTGCGGACTTTGGATGACATGTGACTCACAATTGTCCCACTAAACCGAAAGTGCATTTTCCTGCCTAAATCATCAATGTCCGACATTGCTGTTTGAACATCTAAGTTATAGAAAATTTGTTTCAAACAAGTTTATGACTTTTGTCAATATTTTCTTTCCATTTTGAGGGCGATAGTATAGCCTTATACGTTCAGATACATAACACTACTCACTCTCACCCATCCTCAAGATGAACCGAGGAAAGCATCGTGGAAACTTTGGTGATGGTGTCCATTACAGGGACCGGCAAACAAACAGACAAACTTTCTTCTTTATACATAGAGAGAGAAGATAAATAGTATATTAGTTGAATCAGCGAAAACGAAAGCAATAGAAATAGGCGTAAGCATTAAATAAAATTTTAGCTTAAGTTCCATATGAAGTGAATTAATCATTTCTTATCTGTAAGTTTTCTCTTTTTTGTAATCTTAATAATTCATTTCTTTGATCCATATAAAGCTAAAAGGGTCAATGATTCAATTATAAATGAAAGATATTTTTGAAACATACTCTATTGGTTACTTCTAATAATTGAGCAATTCGATCCGGAAAATTTTCAATTGGATCAAAATATTGTAAATGCATTCGAGAATCCAATTGTGCTTGTCTTTCTAATTCGCTTACTTTTTTCAAACCTAAAATAATCACTCATATTTACGTGATAAAGTAAAACCATTTTTCTACCTGTCCAACATAGAAACCGTCTTAACATGAAAGGAAACATTTCTTCATTATCAATTCTCTCTTGTTGAGCACGACGAAAATTATCATTGATTATCGAAATAAACATACTCATACAAACAAAAACAGTTAAGAACATAAATAAAGCAAATGCCAATGGGCCAAGAATAGCATTAGCTGCAATTAATTCACCTGTATCAAACTTCATTAAGGTCATTTCAGAAAGCATTTGTGCGGTGGATAATAAAGTTGAACATGACCATACTGTTGAAACAAATAATAAATAAAATAAACAAATAAAAGACATAAATACAATTGAAAACATAATTGAAAATGAAGCCATTTCTTTGCCAGCATATTGAAGTGTTTTACTAAATAGTGATAAATAAGAATTAAATCGACAGAAATGTATAAATTTCATCGTTCCAAAAAAACAACAAAAGCCAAAAAGGAATGTTAAAAGATCATTAATATAAATTGCAAGTTCGAGATTTATATAAGCATTTCCATTAGTTTCTTCAAATAATTTACTGATACGATTTGATTCATGAAAACGCCACATATAAACTCCAACACATGCCCATGAACAAATTATTATACCGCATTCGATTAAAGACCAAAATTGAAAAAAATATTTCATTCTCAATCGAAAAATGAGTCGAATTTCATTGATCGTAAAATAAATAGTAAAACATACATAAATAATTGTACAAATCAATTGGTATAACGATGTGAACACTTAATAAGATAAATAGAAATTATTTTCAACAGATATGAGCGAAGTCACATATCCCGTGTTTCGAAGAACGGAATATGTGGCACCACTGAAAGACATTCAACTTACCAAAGAAATTAATTGGTTCGAAGCGATATGTTGGAAAAACTCCACTTGATGATAGAAATTCCAAAAGAAAAGTCACTGAAGTAAATAATTGAACATTGGGATTGTATAATGTTGATTGAATTAAAATAGCTCGAGTTTTTTCATCAATCCATCCTAATTGATGAAGTTCAGATAAATTACTTGTAAGATCCGATAAAGAACCGAGAAATTCGTATACATAACCACCTCCACCATATGTTCCATGTTCACCCCTATAAACATAGCTGTTTAATTTATCGCTACTATTGTATTTAAATGCTCCAAGAATTGATGAACTATATGCTCTTCCTGAGGATGTTTCATTAATCCATCCTGGTCCAAATGAACGCTTTTCTTCATTGAAAAAACTATAGTCATCTTCACATATTGAAATAACATGTTCGCCAGAACATTTCTTTGATTGAACACGCAATTGTCTCATTACTGACCAGCCAATTAATCGATTAGATTTATCATTTAGATATCCGGTTAAATTTTGTGCAACATCATTATTATACCATTGTTGAGTGCGAATTTTTGATGTGAAAATATTCTCTATCCATTGCCAAGATTGAGCTACTGTTGAAATCTATAAACAATCATTGTTTTATGAAATATGAATATTAATTGAAATCAAACCTTTAGATAATTGTTATCCAATTGCCTTAGATTAAGAAAATAGTTTCGTAAATGGTTCACTTGAAGAAAACTATTTTGATCACGATTAGCAAAACTTATGAGAAAAATCAATATTAAAAATACTAAATAGGTGCCAAATTCACGAATTATTGACCACATTTGAATTTCTTTTAGACGTTCTTCACGAGCATAATGTACTTCATTTTCATTCAGACGATTAACTTGTTTTGAAGATCGAGAAGTAAATAAAGAATAATCCTACATAAATCAATATTCGATTTTTTTTACCAAAGTTTTAATATGCAAAATCAATATACCGTGAATGAATGAAGATAATCTTCATCATACTCTAATTCGAAGTTATTTACATCTAAATATTCACTTGCTTCTCTATCATCATCGGATTTTCGACAGAAACAAGCAAAAAATATCGCCAAACATACAATCTGCAATGAAATATGTGACAGAAGAAAAAAATCAATTATAGAAATGTGAAAGCTATACTTTGATAGGTTGTGTGAGAACAATTGATGAAAAAAGTCCCGAAAGAATTGATGTTAACCATTTTTGAGTTTTTAAATCTCCAAATTCAATACCGCGAGCAATGATGAACAGGATGGAAATGCCAATAATTATAAATGAAAGTGCATAAGCAATGAATAAAACCCACCAAGGAAATGTTATTTGTGAAAATCGAGTTTTTTTAGTTGACTCAGTATCTCTTGGACTACTAAAAAATGATAAGTCAAACCTAAGAAAATGGTTTTATGATGAAATATATACAAACATTTGTGCAGATGGTTTTAATTCGTATAGAGCTTGACGTAATGCTGAAACTTGTTGACGAGGTCGAATACGTCGAAATAACTGAACAATCAAAAGACTTGGAACTATGGAAAATAGTTCAACCATAATACCGATTCCAATCTAAAGCGGAATTTTCAGAAATCAAACATTTCTTCAAGCGAATTTTTATAATTCGTAGATCTTCGTAAGATTTTTGTAATAAATATAGCTGAGATTGTCTAAGAAGATTTTTTTAAATAAACAAATTCCGATTCAGTATGCATGAGTTATTTGAAAAAGAAAATGGATATCATTAGGAATGCTCTCATATAAACCATGTTTTTCATCGAGAAATGTTCTCAACTAGAATTTGTTGTATTAACAAAGGCCAACATACCTGCTGAGGGCTTATATAGAGTGGGCCGAATGCTAAACTGGCAGTGTCTGTTCTGTTCGATGTTTTAGCTTCAGTTGATAAATCATAATACATTATGTTGAGTAACATTGAAATATATAATAAAACAAAGCAACAAGTACATCGTTGTGCACAAGTGAACTTATTTGATGGTGGACGAGAGAAAATTGAAAACCATAAATGACCATCAGACACACTATGGTATGTTTTTTTTGATAATACATAAGAAAATGTATGTTTTTCCGTTTCACTAGCAACTAGTAGAACACGTTCAATCTAACAAAAAGTAGATAGAAGGAAAAACTGATAACTAGAGCGAAAAGAATAACATACAAGTCCATCATCTGTTTCGACTGCAAACCAGCGTTGTGCGATAAAATAAAATTTCTCCATTGTTTGTAAATCTCGAACAATAATGTATTTCAAAAACCATGATGCTGATGAATTTTCACCAGAATTATCATGCCAAATACGAATATAATTCAATAAACCTAATGATCTTCAAAAGCAACTCAATTTTTTCTATTTTTGAACTTTTCAGAAAGAATAAATTGATTTACTTGGGCACAGCCATAACAAATGCGTCAATTCCACCGCGTTGGAAAATTTTCCGATGAGAATCATCAAATGTTCGAACTTGGGTGTCTCCACTATCACCCGATAGAACGAATTGAACCTATTTAAAGAAGAAATTTTTCAAAACTAAAATCGTCGTTGAAAAGCGTTTACTTTAGATTTTGTTCCAGCATTGACTCGTTGGCCAGTAAAAACAATAATTTGATAAAAATATTCGTGAGATTTTATATTATCAGCTAATGGTGTTACTCCCAACTAAAATTACCAATTGGAAATAAACAAATATGTTAGTTACTTAAAATTACCTTTTCAATATTTTTTTTATCTTTATAATGGCTATAAATCATCAATAAAAGATAGATGACTGTTATACAAATAATTGTTAAATAAATTGTTTTATTTCGCATAAAATCAGCATTGGCAAAAACATAACTCCAATTAATCGGTGCAGGTAAAACAATAAAACCGCCAGCAAATGTTGTTAAATGTGTTGATAAACATTCAGTTTCATAATGATTTGTCAACGAACCAACCTATTCGTAATTAAAGATCAATTATTTTGTTAGATCTCGTGTTCGCAACTAAATAACATGCTCTTGGTAATTCTTATGAGCTTCACCGGTATCTGAACCTATTAAGGATTTATTTTGCTCACCTATATCTAGTTTATTTGCCTTACACTCAATCACCGTTCAATTCTGTAAATAAGTTCGTTGAACTTGTCGTGCATTCCTATTAGTCTACAGAGTCTGAGATATTCTCGAGATTTCCAATGTGGATGATTCAATTGAGACTTCAAAAACACTTACTACCAAACCATCTGATTTCCAATTATTATCCGAATCCAGATAATAACATCCTGATGTATAAATACGCAATTCGTAATTGGATGTAAAGTTAAATTTTTCATCTGTGATTGGATAAGTGTTCACTGAAGAATTATTTGAACAAAATTCAATAATTTCTGTCGAATTTAATTCTCTTAAACCAAATATTAATGATTGATGATCAGATGTTTGTTGATTATTAATGAAATATGTATAAATATTTTCACTTGTCAAAGCTAAAATTTTAAGAAATAAAATGATTTGAATAAGAAGAAGAGATTACTTGAAGGACAAAACAAAGCCCATCCATCAATAAGATTGATTGAACTATTCAATTGAGGTGATTGATCAAATTTATAAATAAACAAATACGCAAGACTTGTATTCAAAGGATGAATTTCAAAATGAACTGAAATCGAAGGAGAAGTTGTGATATTAATATATTGTAAATAAAATAAGAAATTATGTGAAGATGAATTAATTGAAGTGACATTTTGTAACTTCATTGATGAAATAATTACATTCGGATCACGAGGAATAAATATGTGAATTGATTGATTTTCATTTGTTTGAAATGAAATTGCATTTCCAGATGAATCAAGTAATGAAAGTGAAATTAATGTTGAACTATTTGTATTTGATGAGATTTTTGAATTACCAAATGGAGCAAGTGGTTCCATTGTTGACTAAAAATAATCAATAAACAATCAAATGATTAATCTAAGTGAATATTTTACTCGAATTGATATTGAAGAACTATCTGTGATGTTCAAAGTAAAATTAGATGGAATTTGAAATTGTGCACTTCCCACTTGTTTGATTAATTTATTGCTAAGTGATTGACTATCAATCGTTTCTAATGACATAAATGTTTGTGGTGTATTTATCGTATAATTTTGACCAATATTTAAATAGATATTTAATGAAGATGTTATTAGTGAAACTATTTGTGTAACTTGAGCTTTGATAATATTCGCTAATTCCTGTTGATAATAGAGATTTCGATCGGATTGTGTTGTTCCTGTGGAATAATCATTTGCATTGACTCGCGATAAATCTAAATCAAGTACAGGTGTACGATCTTGTAATATTCCATTAACACCCTGAAAATTTTCATTAAAATTATTCTTTTATTTTCTAGAAACTATTTTCTTACAGTTAAAACATTTGTCGCACATTGTGTGAGTTGAGTTGATATTGTTTGAATATCTTCATATGTCATTTTTCTAGCCATGGAATACAAAGCAACAGCTAATTGATAACATTGACTTGATGCAATCGTCTAAAATTTGAAATAAGATAAGAAGAAAAATTTCAGTAGCGACACGATCGGAGCGGGAGACCCGTTTCCTGCTTTTGTGCTCCTTCGCGTCACTACTAAGAAAAATGCAAATTTCTTTCTTTTATTTACTAAAGCAGATCTTGTTAGTTGACTCGTTGCTTGAGTTAATTGAGCTAATGATGATGCCTGTAATTGAATACTACTTGTTGTTGTAATCGAAAGATTTGTTAAAAATGACATCATATAATCTCGAACATTTGCTTGAGAATTTAATTCTTTCTTATATTCATTCATTGCTGTTTCATTCATTGGTGTTGAAGTCTGTTTTAATGATGAAATTCAACTAGTAAAATATTTCTTTTATTTTATTACCGTTTGTGAACTTGAGCTTCCTAATGATGATACTGAGATACTCGCCGCGGGAATACCACCTTTAATAAAAAATAGAAAATGTATAGTACTCGAAATCAAAAACTATTTCCTAGAGAGTAAACACCATATTCGATGAATCGATATGAGCTGACTTGGTGTTTTAAAGAAACGAAATCATAATAATATCATCAAAAGTTCGGTGTTATATTTTCCCCCATCAATCGATTTCGTATTGCGTTAATAGATAGTTCATCAGATCTACTACTGGTTGTTTTTAAATTCTATATTTTTCTTTTCTGCAACAATAGAAATACACGCTGATACCTAATCCTTAATTTCATCATAAGAGAATGTTATTATTTACTTGAAACAGCGTTGTTTACACTTCCGGTATTCATACTATTGAATTGTTGAGAAAGTGAAGTAACAACTTGTCCAATGGCATTTTGATTTTTACTTGAAAGTAATTGAACAAATTGATTATTATTTGTTTCAGTTGATGGAGCTTGCAAAACATTAATAAAATCTGTGACATCTGCCAGATTAACTGTGACACTAATCGAGGACATACTCAATTCTGTTGTACAATCAAAAAGATCTCGAATAACAATAATAATATTAACTAATGATGTTTCATTATTTCCAGATGGTAATCGAACTTGAAAAGTCGATACCGGTGAAAATACAATCATTGTTCTCTGCGTCGGATCTGTTGTCCAAGCTAAAATTATTTAAAAAAAGACTTTTTGATATTTTTTTACAAAGAATAAATATACTATATAATGAATAATCTTTTATTCCATTTGTATCAAGCCAATTTAAGCATGTAACAGTAAATAAAGTAGTGATTGTACCATTTAAAGGATCAATTGAACATGAACCATTTGTAGGAGGTTCATTAATGATAAAATTCTTTGTATTTGAAACTATTTCAGATGTAAATGTATAAATAACTTCAAATTGCCAAAGACTTGTTTGAGGATTATTCAGAAATAATAGATTTGTACTTGTAAAATTAATTGTGTTTGTACCGAAAAACCAAATATTATTATATAAATTCATTTGGTTAAATAAAATCCATTGCGTTGAATTAGAAGATGAATTTTGTAGTCCTTGATAGACATTCCATTGAATATTTTGAATATTAACACAATTACTAATACAAGTAGAATATAAAGCAATTTGTGTTGTAGGATTAACAAGTTGGAATTGTGGACTTCCGACACACATTTGTGATAGAACGCAACTAAATTATCAGAAACCTTAGTTCAAAGATTTTGAAACAATCTGTCATTATGGGTCGTGGGTGTGAAAGTTTATTTACGTTCATTTCATTACTTTGAATACTATTTTTCGTGACTAAGGGCAGAAATTTGGACCCATTTCCCTCTCCCCACAGATGTGACCGACACCGCTGACCCGCCCTCATCCTTCATAGATTGTAGGATCCGCCTTTTCTCCTGTACTTGAAGACTTCTTCTAGGTCGTGTTATTAAAAAACGAATGAAATTACCCGATGACTATTAGTTTTGGAATTTTATCTGCTATTTTAACAAGTAGATAACCTGTGCTTGTAATCGAAGGATTTTGACGATTGGTCATAGAAATCATAAATTGATATGTTTGATTTGTTCGAAGTGAACCAGAAAGGATTGTTAAAGATGAATTAGGTGATAAAGTTGAATTTTTATATATTAATGTTGTTCGATTATCTTCATTTCACAAAATAGATACATATTTATCATGAAAACAATGAAATTCTACCTGATCGATTTAATAAACACGATGGATTAAGAAGATCAGTACGAGAATCATCAATTGTCAATAATGATCCGTTAATATTTGGAAAATTATTTAAATCATAAATTCGACAATAATATTTATAATTCCAATTCTAAACGATAAAATCATATGAGAGACGGTACTATAATGTCCTTATACGATATATATTTACGGCGGCATCAAATTGATCTTGATCAGGATCAATAGAATATGTTCCAGGATCAAACAAAATGTCTTGTTCATAACCATACGTCATCAATGATAATGCTAATTGAATGAAATTTACTGTAATATCTGATTGAATGATTTGAACATAAACTGCTGATGAAGCTTTTAGACTAGGTGTATCAGGCATCGTTACATTTAATGTTAGTTTATAAATTCCATAGCCCAAAGTTTTTGCTGGAATATACAGTTCACTCGATGTGGTTGTGATTGTTTGATCCATTTGAAGTTGATCTGAACAAATTGAAGTGCAGTTAGTTATTGTCCATTTGGTGATTGTTGAAAGTGAACCACTACAATTGAATACAGTCATTGAAGTAATAGAGAAATCTTGACTTCTTCGATATTGTAATGGAGATACTAAAGATGATTGTCCAGGAGTAAGTGTGATGGTTGGAGCATAACAACCTAACAGAAATAAATATCTAGAAACAATCTTCTATATTTACTATGTTACTTTGTTGAGTAGTCAATACTTGTGAAGTTGTCGTTGTTGTTGAGAACAGCTGATTAGATTGTGTTACGTTCTTGGTAGTACTTACATTTGTACTTCTAGTTGAATTTATTGTTGTGTACATATTACTTGTAATAGATGGTATTAAACTTGAAACGGTAACCGTAGACATAATTTCAGTAGTTTGAATCGCACTTGTTTCCATAGTTCCCTCTACTGAAAGGAGGGTATACACAGAATTTGAGCTAAAGTTCGTTCGTTTGTCCGTACGTTCGTCCGTACGTTTGTCCGTACGTTTGTCCGTACGTTTGTCCGTACGTTTGTCCGTACGTTTGTCCGTTCACGTACTTTACACTTACGAAAAAGCAATCAATATCTCTGGCTAGGAAGGGTTGACCGAAGGGTAATCGGGGTCGAGGATCACGAATCCGTCGTTAGATTTTCGAAAAAAACTTTTTGCTTCGTTTTTTGGGACAAAGGATCACTTTTTTGCAAAAATATTTTTTTTATAAGGGTTGACCGAAGGGTAATCGGGGTCGAGGATCACGAATCCGTCGTTAGATTNGTAGATCCATTCTGACTCCGCATCTATAGATTCATGAACGAAAACTCAAAGGTCCATGGTTAATATCGCACAACCGGAGTAAAGCACTGCCTCCTTGAAAGGAAATAAACAGCCAATGCAGATCTCTGAAGGTCAAAGAAACGTCCTTTTATAAGGCGTCCCTAGTCGATTTCCAGCGAAAATAAGCTTTTGAAAAAAATCGCGGTCATCGCTGATTGGCCGAAATCGGCCAATCTGAATTCGCGGGAATGTGCCTTGAAATAAAGGCTTTTTCCAAGACTGGTTCCCACGGTAGCATTAACCTGAGAGATGAGTATCTTACCAGGGTACATGTAATTATTGCTGAGTCGTATAGATAATTATTTGTCAGAAAGAATCATAGATTATGATTATTTAACCGTTTATGAGTTAATTAAGTGGAAATTAACGGTTAAGTGCAACCCGTTAACCGTTAATATTAACGGGTTCCGTTAATTGACGGCCGTTAATTAAGCAGAAATAAATTAGTTGGTCCACCCCTACTTCGGAGGTTGAAATACAGGTATAAAGTACTCTACTAGAAGTACAAGTACAGGTATATCCATGCACGTACAAGTACTTGTACGTGTACTTTGTGTACGTGTACTTGTCCTACCTCTGCTTCAAATCCATGATAATACAGAGATTTGAGTTTTAAGATGTTTACATTGATCTTCTTCTAATCATTGTCAAATAGTAGAAGTAACATGATTGCCTAATTCACTGCCCAAGCATTAAACTTGCAAACGTGCAAAATAAAGACTTTTGCAATCTACATCAATAAATAACAAGTATAGGTAGTTATTTTTTCTCTCTTTTAGTTTTCAAATTTTTCGAAACATGTCATACATAAAACTATTGCTCTTATTCGTCATCATTACCGTTTCTGCTTTTCAAAATGCACAGGCATCCCTGTTATGGAAGGTCGTCAATATTAAATATCAATGCAACTATCCAGGTTGTTCATCTTTGGCCACTGTTTCTGCATCAAGCTTAGAAAATTGTCAAATGGCTTGCGTGGGCAATACGGCATGTCGTACAGTTACTTTTGATGCAACGAGTGATCAGTGTCAATTGCATTCTGATATTCCAAATCAAAGTTGTAAACAGTTATCTCAAACAGGCGTTACAACTATGTCTACCACTGATAATGAACAATCGTCTGCTCGTAAGTAGGAGAACAGCATATTATGTTTCACAGGATGAATGTCTACCATTTACCCCGAATCGACTTACCCCAAATTGAATCCCCAGTTTGGTCACCAGTCTTTTACAAGGTCACCAAGACAGGGGCATAGCCAGAGGAGTGTCCTAGGGGCGCAGGCACCAGTGATTGGATACTTAGTACTTTATAATATCCTCTGTCTCGTCGTATATAGCGAAGAAAGGATGCTTGTTCATATGCGTGCAACTGAATTATATTTACCGGTGGACGCTCTCATATATATTTATTTAAAAGGCCCATGTATGTTAGAAAACATCTCCGAACCACATATGTTAGCAAACCACTGAAAATGTGACGAGCGGTATAGGTCTTTGTCATTACACGTGAATGAGAGAATCTTTATGCAGTCTATTTCTATTTGTTTCTTTTGCGCATGTATGAATGATAGCTATACATAAGTTCATGAAAATATTCAATATGGAATAAAACTCAATGCCTTCTTTAGTGAAATGCGAAACTTTATCAACCACAATGAGGCGTAACTAATATATAACAGCTGGATAAGAACTTCTTACCAGGCATCACCGTGATTACTTTCGGTATTCATGAATACAGACAATTATCCGGCACCGTTCAAACTCTTTAGCACAGATCTATAATTTTTCACTGAATTCATTAAATATTCAGATTTCGTTGCTCTTATAGATGCCACTGAAGTACGGAGTTTCAGAATATCCATAGGTAGAATCAGCTTGGAAGGTAATTATCGTATTATTAAAATGTTCTAAGTACAGATGTATTAGTACCCGTACTAAGTATAAATGTACTACAGTACCAGTGCCCAGTACGTTTGTACTTAAGTACAATCGTACTCAGTACCAGTACACAGTACAATATGATACAGGGCAGTACATCCAATTTCCAGTACAAAGTACATTTGTTAAGTACACAGTACTTGTACTGATTGTACTTGTACTTGTCCGATCACTGACGGGTACCCCTCTTGGAGAAAAAATGGCTGAAGGGAAGTACAGGAATAACGATACTAATCGTAGGATCCAAAACTTTCTTTCCTAGCATTCACTCCCCTTAGAAAATTCCTGGCTACACCACTGCACCAAGATGGGGATAAATTTGGGGTAAGTCAATTCGGGGTAAATGACAACATACCCACAGAGGATATATAATAAACAGGTACTTAAGTTCGCGACACTGCCCTAACTGAAGTACAGCATTGAAACATACTCAATCTGATCTGTTTTCTAATTGCTATCATAGTGACACAAGAGTCTTTTTGTTACTGTTGTTGGCCATTTATCTCAATAGATTCTCTTTTTTAACGTCTGCTATTGGGCACGAAGATTCATAGAACGACACGTACAGTAGATGTCTCCTAAATTCATTAATTGTTCGCGTCAGACATGGATATAATCCATCAGGTGTAGTCCTGCTATGGGTCCCATCTTGAGGGTGAGGATGTGAGAGTATGGGTGGCGCAGAGGTAGGACGCAAGTACAACGCAGAAATACTTCTACTTCTAGTAGAGTAATTTATACTAGGGGTGGATCATTTCCGTTAATTTGAAATTAGCGTCAACGGCAACCCGATAACCGTCAATTTCCACTTAATTAAGTGATTAACGTATAAGAAACATCTTCTATTACTTCAGACGCAATTGTAGATCCATTCTGACTCCGCATCTATAGATTCATGAACGAAAACTCAAAGGTCCATGG
>CAJNOJ010000316.1:0-112398 GCA_905250025.1 Adineta ricciae | reverse complement strand
TCGAATAAACAACAACAAATAACTCAGTCGAAACAACAGCATCAATAATAGCATACACATCTTTCTTTCTTTTTTCCTGCCCATGTCGTTGTTACCATCTTTAATGCAATTGGGTTATATATCATTCGACCGTACCATGTCTTTCTGCACCTACGTGGATGCCAACGACATAGACTTACATCAAGGACACACAGTTGTCACAAAGATATCAATAACTCATATGTTTCAGAAACATTTTTCTTCGCTCTTTAGAAGACGCTTTTGAAAAATATTCCGAAATAATGACAATGGAGATATCAGCAATGATTACATATAGATCTTGGTTTGATGAACAATCGGAAGTGCGTCAATGAACAGCTTATATTTCTTCTTTCTTTGAACGTTCACTCAAACGGACAATGATTTGATGTTGATTCGCCAAGAGGATAGCCAGCATGATTCCATAAAATTGTCTCTTCTACTACTGACATCTACCGAACGTAGCTAAACACATTAGAGCAATGTGTTTTAGCTAAAGATGATAATTGAATTCGAATAATTCTATTAGCAAACAATCTGCTGTTTACATTGCCATCTTCTTTGAAAAGGAAAATCATATTCTTTCAACTTTGATCTACTTTTGAAGAAGAACAGATCCAAGTCTAATCGACTGATTTCATTTACTTTGTTCCCAATTCAAGTACATTAGATAACTTAGCCAATTGATTCACGGTTTGCGCATCGATTCAGCAAACATCGAAATGATCAGTATTAATCTGAATCTCTTGAGAGATTCTATTCTGAGCACAGAAAAGAATAGGGAAACGATTATCTCTATTAGAATTCTTGTTTACTTCCCGATTCAAGTGCGATATCAATCAATTGACGGTAATCTGATCCAAGATGGACTCTTGCATATACGATAACATAACATCGGATGAATCTAATCGTTGGAAAGCTTACACCACCCATAAGACTTGTTTTCTTTTCAAGAACTGTTGGCTCGATACGTCAATATTATATGATCACGTAAATCTCCTCTTGCTTAGATCTAAGGAGATCAAGTCAAAAGTATTTCTGACGCGAACGCGAAGAAAAGAAATTGATTTTTTTTTCGATGTTATTCACAATCAAACGAAAGAATATACGATTGGCTTTTGTCAGTCACTACAATGAATGTTATTGGAAACTTATCTTGACAAGTCGAATATTGTTTTCTCATATGTGTGTTGTCGTTTTTTCTCGATAGCTTCATTTCCTTGAAACGAATAGAAGGAAAAAAAAGAGATTTGGAAGAGTATCAATGACTAAAAACGGAAATCTAATCTAAGAAGGATAACAAAAAATAATGGGATCAATTCAATTGAATAACACTACTACTTGAGACGAAATTGATAGGGGAAAATGCGATGATCACAAAAACTAATCGTTTCTTGTTTCTCTTTTGTCGAATACATTGTTATCAGAGGAGGCAGAATTTTGACGTCGTTTCTTATCGAATGACAAGTTAGAAATGCCTGAAGTCTTTTAGATTTAATAATAAATTCATATATCCTGTCTATTTCTTCTTCTTTTATTAATGATTTTTGCCTTTCTTTTTCTCTTCTTTACACAGGAAAGATCGGACGGAACAAAACTTGCATTAAAATGAATCGAACAAGTAATTTCAATCGAGAAAAACCCGAAAATTCATCGATGACAACTGTCAACATTCTCGGTCGGTTGCGTATGGCAAAAGAGCAAGTGCAACGCGTCAAATTAAGCCTAACCAACGATGGTACGTTGCATTCAGTTACCAGAATAAAAACTGCTGACTTTTCACTTAGGCATGCTCGAACACGTCGAAACCTTGGCTAACGTCGGCAAAGAACTTGACGGTAAAGAGATGCTCTGCATTTGACGTTGCATTCTTGGTAATCTTTCAAGGAATCTTTTACAATCTCGTTGAGATACTTTCGGACGATACTCGTCAAAGTGAAATCAATATAACGTCAAATGATGACGGAGAAATTAGCAAATGGCTAGAGCAAACTTTCTCATCGAAACAACAACGAACAGTGACGACAAGTGGCCGTTTTGAATCGATTAAAGCGATCATTCAAGCGTCATCATTCGTCAATGCCTTACAAAGACAAATTCGACAGCATACGAAAGAACGTCTCGATGTCATGTTGGATTTACCTATTGATATAAATAAACTAAATCTTTGGTCATTTAATATTCTTGAATATCCCGAACCGATGCTCTGCACGGTTTTGTTGATATTCGATGCGCACGATATCATCTCGCGTTATCGAATCGATATTGATATTTTGAAAAACTTCGCACGAGCATTGACAGATGGCTATACAAGTATGCGAAAAGAACTATGATACTCGAGTTGCTATTCTGCTTCTATTTAGAATTTCGTCCACCGTATCATAATGATTATCATGGAGCTGATGTTCTTCAAACAGCACATTGTCTATTGATTAAAAGCAGTCTTTTGCATGTTTTTGCACATACGGAGATAACTGCATTGGTGAGAGAAGTCTACCTTGCGATTTGTATTCGACCACTTTCTTTCTCTTCTCTGATTAGTTATTTGCTGCAGCGATTCATGATTATGAACATCCGGGTTTAAATAACAATTATTTAATTCGAACAAGAAGCGATCTCGCGTTGATTTATAATGATTCCAGTGTTTTAGGTAAACCAGAATTGAATTAGGAGCGTGGAAAGCAGTAGACAGACTGTACGATAGCTTGCCAGTTTCTCTCATGTCAACGTATCTTTTGCCTCGAGGAAAATATGTTACACAAGGATTATCTGAAAGTCATCACATAGCGGTGTCCTAATCAGTTTTCATAGCTGAAATTCAACATAGATCGGGTTCAAATGCAGAAACAGTAAACCTGTCAGAATTAGTCTTTTATTTGTCTAAAGACTTGTTTGTTCTTGGAGTACAAACATATGACTTGACATTCTGAGTTCAAGGATGTTTGCCTCCAACGACAGACAATTCTTTCCAACCGTGGAATAACTCTTGCTTTTCTTGTCTTTTTCTTTTTTAGAAAACCATCATTCCAGTGCAGTATTCAAATTGTTACGTGACAAACGTTTTAACATTTGGTCAAATATGAACGTCGATGAATACCGAACGTTTCGTTCTCTGGTCATCTCACTTGTTCTTGCGACTGATATGGCTAATCATGCATCACTTGTTGAACGTATGTCCACATACTTCTTCTTCAAAGAAACAAACGCAACGACAACGGCAACCGATTCGAAAACTTTATTACAAACTTTGTTACATGCAGCTGATATATCCAACGCAGCAAAACCTTGGCCAGTTTACGTTCAATCGGCAGAAAAGGTCATGGAAGAGTTTTTTATGCAAGGTGATCTAGAAAAAATCCATTGTGATGATAACAAATCAACATTCGATCGTGAGACGACCGACATTGCGCATTTACAGATTGGATTTATCTCACACATTGTTTATCCGACTGTAAGTATGAGTTGTAAAGTTAGATCAAGAGCAGTACGTCTTGCGTTGACGTGCGAGAAATGAAGTGCTGTCAAAATCAGACGACGTGCTTGTCATCAATGAATATACTTATTGTATTTTCTAGTTTGATGTTCTATCTAAAGTGCTTCAAATGGATTCCCTTGATGATAATTCGAAATTAACAGCAGCAAAATCATCGAGTTCATCTCCGTGGCAGTTTGATTTACAATTGAATCTGGAAACATGGCGAGAAATAGTCAAAAATGGCGACGTGCAACGTGCTATCGTGCAAAGAAAGCCGTTAAAATTAAACTTTGAATATTTAGAAATCTATGTAGAAAAGGCAAAAAATTATCTGAAGAAACGTTCACAGCAAGATGTTTTACTCAATTGAACATCAGTTCTTTCGTCATGTAATTAGGCGTGATCCTCAATATTAGTTTAATAAAAAACAGATGATTTTACTTCTATTTTATATGTTTTGTTTCGAGCCACCTTATCCTACGACTTCGATGAATAGGTAAACGTCACCGATCTTCTAACGTCATAGTACTGCTCGTCGACAACTACATAGATAACTGATATTACACTTTATCCTGATATGTGTATCGAGGATATTTTTCGTCAACTAGTATTAAACCGAGCAATGATCTATAATTATTTTGAAAGCATAAATATTCCATTGACTATCGACATAATTTCTGTTCGAGGCTTGTATTTATACAGAACGAACTGGACTTGATTGCGAGAAAATTCCGCTTTAGCATGAGATTGCACGGCAAAATTTCACATTGACTTGTTTCCTGTAGGGATTTCTCAAGCACTATCATCAATTCTAGCTAATCCGAGCTCCATCCTTGATCTAAGTGCACTATTTATGGATTTCAACGAATGCCGAAGATAATCCACCACCCGCATCCTCGAGACTATTGACTAATTTCTCTTTCTCACGAACATTTCCATCACATTCAAATTCAAGATTTACATTGAACCTATCTATTCTAATTGTTATTAACACGCATCCATCATTTCTAGTCATATATATACAGCCAGTTTTTCTTCTCATCTGATCATTTGGAAAACATAACACCAAGGATGTATTTGAAATCGGTGTATTTTTTACCTCTAATCTTCGTATCATTCACTCTTTTTTCCAATAATTCAGCTGTAAACAGTCTGAACAACTCTTAAATAATAGTGAAGTAAATCTTTGTTTTATAGGAAAATGCAAACGCATGTTTGGAATATAATGTCGACGGATTATACTGGTCGGATATCAGCCTGTTCGACCTCTTGCTACTTGTTCGAACTTCAAGGTAGTTAAATTTTTCTTTTAGGTGCAATTCAACTGAGTCCTACACGCTAACTGTATCAAAACTCCTCCAAATTTTCAATTATAATTGGTTATCGATGTAATCTGGAATTCTGCCATTGAATAAAACGAACCGTTGTCTTATCATTTGTAGCTTTGCTTGTGTAACCTGTGTTTCTATTGGATGTGGTATTTTACTCTACTGTTACAATCGTCACAAATACGCATTATCGCCCAAAATAACACGTAAGTTGAAGAGTTCGTCATTGTCAGCATGCTAATTTTCTTCTTTGAACAATAAGCGATTAATGTTATTACGATTTCTCAAATCTCACAAAGCGAAGGCTACAATGAACCTGTCAGCTTTATTCAACTGTCACCTTCTCGACAACCGCCACCATCGTACACCAATGTCTTTTCCAACATGTCCGAATAACTACGATAGTCATAAGAAACCGCTTGTCTTCAAGAACAGTTTTTTCTTTATTTTAAAATTAATAGTGAAAAAAAAAGTATTCCACATATTTAAAAAGAATTCCGTCTAACCCGTTATCCCACTTATCTTCTGAATTCTTTCACAAATGTAGTAGTCGTATTATATATCCATGCTTTGATAATCTTAAAGAACAACAGTAACACACGCATGTGACAAAGAATAAGAACAAAAGAAAAAGAAGAACAAGAAAATGTCAAATATGTGCGACACAAATGAAATAGTGGAATACGAATTTTATTGTCCTGTACACCAGCAATCAACTTATCAGACTAACACACACACACACACACACACAGATAGACAGCGGCGGGCGAAAAGGTATCACCGAAGGAGAAAAAGGAGAAACCGGCAGCATAAAAAAAAGAAACTTAGTCAATATCTAAGAAAATTTTCGTTCATCATTTTGATGATAAACCTTTAGCACATAAATCTTCATAAGTAACAGCTTCTCGCATTTGTAATGCTTTGTTACGTAGTTCAGTTAAATGCTGTTGTTGAGTGTCAATCAAATGAATTAATTGTTTAGCATATTCATCACGATCATAGTTCATGTTCGTCGATAAATCAAGTAAACTCTGATGATTTGCAACGATTTGAGGTAAATCATCAATTAATTCATTATGAGATTCGAGCGTTAAATCTTCGATTTCTTGTGAACGTGCAATGGCTTCTTCGAATTTACGCGTTGCTTCCGATTTTTTGTTATGTCCAACCGGTCGCTTATTATTTATTGCTTGTGCTTGTTGCGGTTGAGCTTTAGGAATATTCGATTGTTGTCCACCATAACGTGATGTCGGTATAACTTGATTTTGATTGTTCATTCCAACTAAATCATCGCCGTCATCGTCGTCATCCATTTCATCTTCTTCATCTAAGCCTTGACCTAAGCCTATATCATCGTGTCCGCCACCAACTTGTCCGGCATGATTACTTCCACCACGTTGTTTTATTTCTTCAACGTTTAATTCTTTAACACGATCTGCATAACGTAATGTATTCAGCGTATGCTCAGCATCACTATTTCCTGGAGAAACCATGGCGATCATACACACTTTCGAACGTTCACCAATGAATGAATCACGTAGAACTTTAGTTAAGGTTGAACCACGGAATGGAATGTGCTCGGCATTACGCCCCAATGAACGAATACATTCTTTCAATGTTAACAAGGATTTGTTGATTTGCGCACCTTCCATAAGCGTTGTTTTATCACTGGTTTGAGTATCACGTCCACGTTCACTACCAGCTAGGTCAATTAAGGAAATTTTACCATATTCTTTTGTTACATTCTTTTTCTTCAAAGTAATTTGAAACACAGCATGAGATCGAGAAGAGTTTTCGTTCGCTGATGTTGTACCTGATGTTCGCACACTCATACCGCGTCGAATTAAAGCCATTACGTCTTCAACCGATTCCACCTGTTCTTCCTTTTTACCTACAACTTGAACTAGATTCTTGTGATCTTCCAGTACACGTAGACGTTTCTTCTCATTAAATAAATCGAATACTTTGGTACAATAGATTTCGAAAAATGTACAGTAAACGTCAAATTGGCCTTTGTATTGAGATTTATTCAAATGACGAAAGATATCATTGGCTGTTAATGCATAGATTCCTTTGGAAAAATCCACATCACGTTGGCTTAAATCACCACCCATGGTATATGTTTTACCTAGACAAAGAATTTTCTCATTAGAACAAACGTCTATTGATATGAGACAGAGAAGAAGAAAAGCATCGATTCATTATTGACAAAAGGCAAGTACACATCCTCTCCCTTGAAATGACTTCCTGTCTAACATTCTCGTACTAAGATCATTCACTTACCAGAACCCGTTTGTCCATAGGCAAATACCATTGGATTGTTTCCTTGGAATAATGATTGTACTAATGGTTGAGCTGTGAAATGATAGACAAGTTCGTTATTACACGATTCATGAAAACCATAGTCGAAACGAAACTTTTGATTATCAATGTATTTCGTTAGATCGACTTTGACTTTGGGTAAGTGAACAATAACGACTTCTTTATTGGGAATTGTCAATACGTCGATGTCTTTTTTACTTAATTCTTTTTTGGTTATCGGTCGTTTGCGTACACAAACGCAGATTTTTAAATCTTTTTGTGGCTCGTTCATTGTCAATACACTTACATCCAGTTGCTGCCGATATTCGCTCACCATGGCTTGAAATTCCCATGCAGGTATCGATTGATCAACTTCGGATAGTTTCTGTCGGCGTTCATCCTGTCTGGCACGACGTTGCTCACGATTGGCAGCTATACGTTCGATTTCTTTCACGACTTTCGACTTATTTGAATCCGTTGTAGATGTTGGTTGTACCGATGCAATCGGTGCTTGTTTCTGAGGAGACACTTCGTTATTCACTTGAGCGCCCGATGTCGATCCAATGGCTGGTCGAGCAACGACAGGTACTTGAGATGGCTTACGCCCAGTTTCGACTTCACTACCTTGCTGTTTTGTCCGACGATTTGAATGTGACACAGTACCACCGTTAGTGTAATAATCACCATTATTATTATTATTATTATTTGCATCGTGATCAGTAGCACCATTGGATGCGTTCGTCACAGCCGTAAAGAGATTTGGATTCAATTGAAAAATTGCATCTAAATCGACTTCTTTGCCTTTGCCTTCGTTTTTCTCTTGCCATTCAACAGTGACACTTTTGTTTTCTTGATTTATTTGAGTGATAACAGCTTGATGTATGCGACCATTGGATCGTTGAATATCAACGGTCTGACCTGTTTGCAAACAAGCAAGTAGTTGTTGTTGATGATGGGAACTCATCAGATGAATCGATTAACACATGAAATGGTTTGTCTCAAATCAGATCTAAAAGAAGAAAATGAAGCATATTGCACATTATCAATGTTTTTTTCTCTTCATGATCATCGAGTGTTATATATATATACATTTTTTTTTTGTTTCTCCACCATTTTCTTCGGTCGTTACTTCATATTCAATGCCAATGAGAGAACGAGAGTATCCATTCCTCTCGACGAACGATTTGTTCAGATATCGTCGTAGAGGAGGCGTCGCTAAGCAATCAAGTACACCGTCAAACACAAGGCGACGAAGCGAGTATACGAGAGCAAGAGAAAGAAGAGAAAAGAAAAAGAAAGTCATCGACACATTGCCGGTGACAAAGACGAGGAAGAAAAACGATGCATCAACAGCATTGCCATTTGTTCTTGACGCACATTGTGATTCGATTCAATGTGTCAATAACGTTTTGTTTGTTTATATTCATGAATATATATTAAATACTTCAACTTACATTCAAGTTGTGATTAATCGAAAAAGCAAAAACATAACAAATTCATGATAATAAGGACATTTAAGAAAAGAAATCTGCCGAAAACATCAGTCATGCTTATTTTTACCAGTATTTTCTAATCAACAAAGCGCTTGTTTAAATAATTTTCCAGTTCGTCGCATACATTACTAACCTCGTCGATGTCCTAATTTTCTCTAGGGTAGAAAAAAGTCTCCATTTCAACAAGACATTACCAAGCAGTTTGCCTCTCTATCGAGCGATGTCGCTAGTGGTTAATGTGTCGAAAAATAAATAAAAAAACAAAACAAGAATTCATATTATTTTCCTGCAAAAATTATTGTCAATCTCGATTTTCTTGTTCGACTCGCGTTTCAATGCAAATCTCTTGTTGACTGAATCATTTGTGAGTTCTTCGTTCATAAATAATGCACAGAAAAAAGGACAGAAATTTACTTGATAAATACCAAAAGTGATTTGTTTTTGAAACGGTCAACATTGTCGTTCTGTTTTCTTTTTTCAGATGACTCATTCGGAATGATTTTCTTAGTTTCTTAAACTAGATTTCTTTTTCACGAAAATCAAACAAGAATATATATCAACGAAGCAAATCTTTTAAATGATTTCCATATAAACTGGTACCAGACCATAACAGGTAATGTTCGATCGGACGAATTCCGATTTGCGATTTGTTCATCGTTTTAGTAATACCTGTATTCGGCGCGATGTGATGGCCAAAAGTGGCTTTGTGCCAGCATGGATGAAAATTCAGAGTTCAGATGTGAGTACATTTGATTGAATTGATTCACTAAACTTGATTTTCTCACGAACGAATAGAAAACGAATGGCAGTACAAAAATAACTCTTGATCGCAATAATTACCAATCACAAGCGTCAAATCGAAGTGAAACAAGTTCAACATCGTCATCCCCGCCAACAAGTACAGGTCGACAACGACATCATTCGTCAGATATATCCGATCCGACGATAACTCGACAATCACCATTTCATTCTCAGCAAACCTTCGGTAATATTACTGAGGATGTCTTTGGATGAACATATCCTTTGAATAATTTCATTGCTTTAGGTCAAACTCGGAACGGTTTTGGTGGACATTCGGAGAGTTTCTTTACATTTTCATCATCACGAAGGTCATACAGTCGAGAACGCGCACCCAGTTCGTTTGCGAAAGTATGAAATTGAATGCTTTCCAATCGCAGACTTCTTCATACTATTTTTATTCTCGCAATAGCATATAGAATCATCATCGAACGGTCATGATAATAACAATGGATATCGTTCAATAAATACTTCTCAGCGTCGTTTACATTCCATATCATCGTATTCGAACGATCGTCCATTGTCCAATATTCGGCATAATTCTGTCAATGATGATCGAGGGAAGATCTTCGGAACTAATGATCATGAACAAACAACAGACCCATCAGGTTTTGACCGTCTCGAACAAGATTTCGTATGTATCTTTGCTTCTTCTCTGCCTTCGAACTTGTTTGTATTTCAGCCTTCCTTAAATGGTCGTGAAAAACACGACTCATCATCAAATGAGCGTTCTTCAAATGTGTGGAACAATGCCGCTTCGAAATTTCGTACATCTCACAATGAACCATTTAAACCGTTCGATCGTTCACTGTCAAATAATGTTCGCACCATCGGCTCCAATCGCATATCAACACGTAAAGATCGCCTACTAAGTACACCAAATGGTGTCAATGGTACGTCAACACCACGTTCGATAACATTGGAATTACAAACAAATTGTATAACACAAACGAAGAACTTGGATAAACGCAGCGATTTTTTCAATTCATTAAAATACGGAGAGAATAAAAATGGAGTTAAACGTCAGTATAATCCAGTAATTAAACCAACAACTCTTACAAGTTCAGATAGAAATGTCAAAGTATCAAACGCAACGTTACTTGTTTTACCCATGGTTGAAACACCTGAAGAGAAAGAGTACGTTGAAATGAATTCTCAAACGAATCTGTTTCTCATTTTTTGCCCTTAGATTATTAATACGCATGGGCTGGAACGAATATGACGAAGTCAATTATGAAATTACAGATAAAGATAAGGAAGAATATGAAAAACAAATGAAACTCTTACATAAAGTAAGACAACGGTTAAACTCGAATTCGAAATGAACGAATCTTTGTTTCAGACTAATTACACATCAGCAGCTTTAATATCAGCATTATATCGTCGTGTATTACCTTGTATTGATATTCGAGATCTCCTTCGATTTGAAATGAGCGATTCACATTCAGATTATGAAGAGTGCGACGATTAATTTATTAAAAACAGGAATAGCTCTTTCTTTCTTCAATACTTGTTCTTTTTGTTTTGTTTTTTTATTTGCATACGACTATTAAGACCGGTTTATTTTCTTCTCCTACACTTTGATCAATCAAGAATTTTGTTGTTTGTTTTTTTCTTATTTGCCATAGTGAGACATTTGGCATGAATACGTTCGTGTTTTCTCCTTGTGTTTTGTGTTCTTATTTTTTTTGCATTTGATCTCTGTTCTTAACAACATAGACTAATTGTTTTTCTTTTGTTATATATCTACTTTATTTACTTTCTCGTTTTCTCAAAAACAACAAACCAGACGTTCCGTACAACGTGTATTGTCACATATACAGAAAAAAGAAACAAAACGTCAAACATTTATTTTGTAATTGTTACTCTTTCTTTCTGTTTTTTCCTTCTCTCACTGTTTCTCTCCTTTCGTTGCTTCTTCTGCTTTTCTACTGTCTTCCTTTGCGAGTACAAAAAAAAACAATTATCATCTTTCGATGATGCTTCTACTTTGATCTTTGCTTCGATGTTGTCGCATGTTAACACATCGCTTTTGGTTACTTCTTGTATTGTGTATCTATTCTCTCTTGTTTCTTGTTTTTCTCTTGAACATACTGAAACTAAAAAGCAAACAAACTGAAGGAAATAATATAGTGGATAAGCACGAAATAGATCTTTGTTTAATTTAATTTCCGGTTCAATGACTTGTGTTTGATGTCGAGAATATTATTCGATTGATATTGTCACGGCTAATTAAGATAAAATGTCACCTGTTTCTCACCTTGGAAATAACAAATCAGGAACTCGTTCGATACTTTTGTCAAACACACTCAACATGACATATACCATCGCTACCAATATCAAGATCATGTTTCTGTTTATTTACGATACCAGACTTGTAAGCCTTAGGTTGTATTCTCGTTAGAAGGATATGTATATCGATGTTCAATTCGATTGGCGAACCATTCAAATATGAGATATTTTCTGGTTGAACAGTTTATGAATATGTTAATGTTTTACATGACCTCGACAAACGAGGTGATTTGGTATAGGGAGTAAGATGTTGAATTACTGATCGTTTAATAATCTGTCATTCTAATTTCCGGATGTTCGATTTTGATCACTCTGCTCTAATCGCGCAATGTCCACAGGCGATGTGATATTTGCAAAAAAGCAAATATTCTAAAAATAACACTAAGAATGTTCCGTTCATTCCCTAGTTGAACTCGATCGACTGCTATACAACAGATAGACTTAATGAGTTTCATTATGTGTTCTATAGAGAAGTTGATTTGCGCATTAGTCTCGAATTCACCGTCGCACTGAGAAAATAGCAATAGTGAGATGATCGGATTGCATTTGCATACATCTAGTTGTCGATAATAAGACTTGTCGTGTACAGCATCAAAGTCGATTTATTTCAATTAATGCCCGAGATCTAATTACGGCAAGTAATGTGACTCGACGACAAAGTTCTTAACAGTATTTTATCAAACGTACTTCTTCCTTTCAAATCAGTCAGCAAGATTTTAATGGAGAAATAGCGAGAAGAAGAGCCTGCAGGCTTGTCGATCGATGTATCGAGTCTAACTTGAGCTCAATGAGCAGAATTTATTTCCTATTCAAGGTTAATATCGAAACAAGCAAATGCACTGTTCATGATTAATAAATAATAAACGTAGACAAATGTCATTGTAAATGACTTATCATTACACATACTGATTAATATTATATAAGATTCTCTTCGTTCGCAGAAGCGAAGAAGACGTAGGACATCATTCGAAGTTAATCAATGTCAAATGCATATATGAATAATTAAGACGACGAATTTTCATGCTAAATTCTTATTTACAATGCTTACTTGCATCGAGCTTTCTTTCCTTCACTTTATTGATTAGCTTCGCGGGAAATTCAGTCTTTTGAACGGCAGTTGGATATATCATATTACCATATTAGTTATTAAAATGTCATATTCTCAGTGGAATATGTGACTAATGAGTGAGTAAATAGAAATTCAGCGATATGTTTGATCGAATCAATTTTCAATCGAGGAGGAAAGAGAAGAAGACCAGAGTCGGTTTCAAATGTACGAACTAAATTCGATTGTTGACATCTCTTGATTATTCTAGGGCCCAAATGTCATTTATCTCGAGCTAATTTCTTTGCCTGTCTACGTGAAGATCGAACTTGTATGCATGCAAGTCTTAAATGACTTTTCTCTCGATAGCCAACACCCTCTCTACTTCTCAGTTTCGATAACTGCTTAGCTAAAAAGATTATCGTCGCTGCTAAGTTGTGTATCTAAGCAAGTCATTGTCGACTATTTTCCTTTTTTTGTACGTTTTTTACCATTACTGTATGCTTACACATCAACAGTAATGGATGGGAAGGAAGGAAAGAACATTGAAGGTCTACTGGAATTCATCATTAAATATATCGTATGCAAGCCATGCTGTCGAGGAAGGCGTAACACCGAATCGAAGAAACAGAAAGAGTACAATAACAACATAGAATAACAACTACAGCGAAAGAGAAAAGAAAGAAGGGATGAGTGGTTGTGGTGAATGCACGTTTATGTCGTTCTTCTCAACGTCGTCGTTCAACGGCTCGTCTTCTATCATGTGCTAAGCGAAGAGAAAAAACGATGAGAGAAGAGAAATAGTACTACTGAATCTCAATTTCTCGTTTTTTTTTCTTTCCTCACTGAATAATTGAACGTATATACATGCATGCACAGCTCCCGAACGGCGTTAATAGCAGTACTGTGATGTATAGAAGTGAAATAGAAATGGGAAAAGAGGAAGAGCAAGGCGCGGCGAAAGAGAGAGAGAGAAGCAAACTTTTTTCTCCTCTTCTTCGTCTTCTTCTCTTTTTCTATATGTGGACCCAGATAGACACAGAAGCCAACAAGAAAGAGGAAAAGAGAAAAAAAGAAGCTAAAAATGATGAGTAATTATTATTGATCGTTTGTCGATACAAAGATGGGTTGTACGAGTTCGAAAGAAAATACAAATCCGCCGCCTCCAACAACAACAACAACAACAATATCGGATAATAGTCAACAATTGATTAATGATCAGTTTCGTAAATGGCTAAAATCTAATCGACCAAAAGCTGATGAATACGTTCTTAATGGTATTAGTTCTCCGACACAATCAAACAATGATATCGACGATTATCGTCCCATAGTTCGTCAAGCACTTGATCTGCTTATTGATCGTCACGATATAAAAACAACGAATAAGTTAACAAAACTTCTACACAAGGAAGTACCATCTGCATCTTCAAAGAAAATTGAACGCACGATTGATGTATTGAAACAGACAGCAGACAAATTACGTCATGGACAATTGTTACTTGATAGTGATCAACAGCAAACAACTGGATCGACTAATGGAGAAGTATGTTATCAACAAAAAAGACATTTTTCTTCTAAACAAATGAAATTCCTTAGATAACCAACGGTACGAAAGCATCCGACAATAAAGCGGCAACAGGCGAACCCGGTATTGTTCTAAAGGAAGCGTTAGAAAAAGCGCGTATATCATTCTATAAGGTAAAAGAATTGACGAATCCGTTTCCTTGCACAAAAAAACGACACTTTATTTCTTCTTTGTATTTTGTCAGGGTAAACAAGCTGCTATATTTGCTAATCCAAATGGTGGCTATGACGTGCGAATCATCGATGACAATGACGATACTTTAAATCAAGACGGAAATCTTCTCCGATCAATTATTGTAACCGAAGTAAAGATGCGGCCAAAGTCTACTCTAGGAACATCGAGTACAAGCACACATACACCGCATTTGACTTCTTCTGCTCCAGCACCGCCGCCCCCATCAGCGCCGTCGAAACTACTCGATGAACATGAAATTGGTGACGATTTTCGTCGTTCCATTGACGCCGCTCTTAAAGGGCTCGAATCTATTTATCAACCCACACCCTCATTTGAACGTACTCAAGAGAGTCGCCCTGATAAAAGAGCATCATCGACTGTAACAAAATCAATAACAGAAGATCATACAGCTAATTTAGCTGAAATTATTCATCAAGGGAAAGCAATTACAAATATTGATGAGGAAAAAGAACGAGCGATTAGTCAAACTGACATTCAACCTAAACTTGTTGGTGCTGTTGATAATATGAATGAAATTATGATTGATACAATTGAATCAACGACTCGAAGTCAAATTGGTGAACCTGTTCCATCATTACCTACTGATACAATAAAAGAATTAGTTCTGAATATGTCTGATGAAGAGAAACATCATGAGCAAAATCTTCCGACAAAACGAGTTGATTTGCCATCAACTTCATTTTCTTCACAAAAGCCTGATTTCAATCAAACTCATACTCAATCAACTGAAGAGCCAATCGTCAATGAAAATTCATCAGTACCACCTGTTGCCGGTTCTGTTGATACAAACACAGCAGTGAAATCGGCCAGTCATAATGTGACGTACACAGAAATCATTCATTCGGAATCGCTCGATGGTGAACAATCACGTCGTTTTATGACCGAATCTTACGACGAACAACCGTCAGCGCTCGATGATAATGAAACAACTTCACGGAAAATTATAACGAAGTCCGAGTTTTCCAATCATCCATCATTAGGTGAGAAGATCATGGAACAGAGCGTTCAAGTCATTACCGTCAAAGTACGAAACGAAACTATTACAACAACGAATTCATCTCCAACGTCCGACAAATCGTCTCTTCCTCATGACACTCATCCGACAAACACAACGCTTTGAAATCATCTCTTTTTTTTTGCTTTTTCTTGTTTTCGTGTGTGTGTATTTCCTTCTCTTTCTCTTTCTCTTGTGCGCGATAAGATTTGTCTTGGCTTGTCTCTTACTGCGCAATTCTTACTATTTTTTATTATTGTCTGTGAGTATACAAAGTTGAAATGAATGTCCTGAGACAAAAACTTATATAAATATATTTCATTGTGAATCGAAATTCAGTTATTTAGAGTTTTTTTCAAATAAAGAAAAGAAAAGCCGGAAACTCTTGTCGAAATTATGTAGGACTTCCTATGCCAGTAGGAAACACGATCTCGAGCATTTATTTGTCTGAACCAATTTAGTAATCTATGCTAGGCTGGTATCTGGTATAGATTGAAAAAAATACGATGCACGAAATGATGACAGATTTTCATCTCGTTTCGCGTTTATCGAAAGATCAACAGCTGAGGGTGAGTTCATTGGTGAAGGCACTTCATTAATATAACTATCAATTGATGACGAGTGGCCACATTGACTATTTCGACGCATACTTGCATAGAATTTTCGCGCTATCTCCGACGCACGTTGACTATTGGCGGGTGACGAAGAAATTGTAGTTGGTTTCTATGTCCAGAGAAGGTGTGTTACAAACAAATGCGAACAAGTCTGTCTTACTCGTGTGTGTTTAGGTTCAATAATAACATTGACTTGAGCATTCTCATACGTAGTGGATTCTTTGATGGATGGTTGCCGTTCAATGTTCGCAGTTCGAAGATTTTTTACTAACGTATAGAGCTTTGGTGATTGACTTTTCGTCGAAGTGTAAATAGATGGCCAATTATACGAATGTCTCGTCGGAGAACATTTTTCATCCGCTGAGTGTTGTGCTAGAAAATATAGGAAATTCTTTCGGATTTACGCGGTTTTGCTTTTTGAACTGTGAACTTTTTTCTTCGTAATGAAATGAGTAATCAAGTGGAAATATCATCTAATTGCGAAAGAAAGGTTTCGATTGTTTCAAAGTCTTCCACATCAACTAAAAGAGATCATTATCGAGAAATGACCTCTTGTATGAAGCAAATACTCAAGTACCATTCGAAGAGCCATTCTAGTAAGAGTGAAAAAAACTTACCTGTTTTGCAACGAAAGAGATGATTGCATAGAAGTCGTACTTGAGAATGACATTTGACTCGTATATAACAAACGAAGCCAACGATAATTATTATACTGAGTAATAATAGTATGCCTATCCATAATGGATGCAATAATTCGTCATCTTGATTAGAATATTTCTCAATGGCTCGCATGAATCTTACGCGCGGGAGCTCTTGAAACAAAATGCAGACTGGAAATGATCAGTAGAGATGTGTTGTTTGTTTTCTTTTCAACTATCCATTAATCGATTGACGGTACCTATCATTTGCCAAAACATAACGTGAAAATAATCTTTTCAGACGGAAGCTATTGTATGAAAAATAGAACAATTGTTAGAAGTCAGATAGAGGAATAACAGAACTTGCAATTCCTTTTCTCTTTCGTTCTATTTTAATAACACGAGACGGAATGCTAAGAGAATTACAAAATGAAAGAATTTGCCACTGCATTACTTCGATTAATTTAACTAACGGATCTCTTCATATAAGGGTTGTCTAGTTTTAATCCATGTCTCATTGCCTACCTTCAGATTTTGTCTGTCATGTCTCATTATAAAAGGATGAAAATTCATTTTCTTCCGTGTAAAATGATAAATTTATCTCGAAGACTATATAATCTCGATATAGTTATTTGTTTTCATTACATATTTCAAATAAATGACAATATACTGAAAAAGAAAATGAGACAGAGAAAGAGAGAGAGAAGAAGAAGAAGAAGGAAAACCTCGCGAGTTGCAAGACAATGTCAAAGATAAGAAAAGAAAAAAAAAAGAGACGTGCTTATGAGAGAAGTAGAAACGAGATGAATAAAAACAGTTGAAACAACAACCACCATGGATAAACGAATACAAACACAGAGAGAAAGAATTGAACAAGAAACAAAAAATATCTTCCACTCCCGAATATAGAATTGATGCTGCTGCGGCTGGACACAAAGAGGTAAATCGAAACACACAGAAGAGATAGAAACTGTTCAGAAGAGAAAACAAATCATGAGTATTATTCACATAATCGCTAAGCGATTTATGAATATCGGAGAAATGAAATGGTTGCGATTAGAAGTAAAAGTGTGTAGGCGATAAATTCTCATAATAATAAATAAAATATTCGCGCTTGTTTGTCAATAAAACGAGGAGAATGTATGCACGAGCACAAACAACAACATTGTTCAAAGCACACGCACATAGAACAAATACGATGAATAGAAGTAAAAAGGAGAAGAAGAAAAAAAACAAACAAAATGCATTGAAATGAGTCTATGTCTAGATTCTATTACTGATCCATTGACTGGCTACCACCACGAATTGTTGGAATCGGTGTCGAAGTATTAGTTGATGGATTGACACCAGCCCGAATAGGTTTAACTAGAATGAAACATATACCCATATATATATATTGATATGCAGGGAGAAGAACGGAAGTTTCATAGCTAACTAGTTGAAAAGCTTGATTAGTGAATCCATATATGCTTATAATCTCCTGCTAATATCTTCATTTCCTTTTTCCGCTTCGTACCATTACTATTATTCATATTTCCTGTAATCATCTCTCTGTCCCTATAGCAATCATCGGAAACAGCTGTTTTCTTTGGTCCAGGCTTATGTAATACAATCATTATTGTTATTGTTGTTTAATTTGAACAATAAAACTCCTCTCGGAATGTTTCACTTTCGACTTTCAAAAACATTTGTCTATGGTATATCAAATGAACATATTTATTACCTATCTGAGCAGCATTTGTACGTCGAGCGAGATTTCTTTGTCTAACGGCTTCTTTGATTCGATCAACTTCAGATTGGTATCGTTTACGATCTTTCATTGCACTTTCTTTTGCTTCTTTTAATGCTTGTTCCAACGATTTGACTCGATCCATGGTTGCTTTCAGGCGTTTTTCTAATTTCGGTAGTTCACATCGAAGATCGGCATTTTCACGCACGAGCTAATCAATCGATTTCGATTACAAACAAAATACGAATGCAAAGTTTCTCTTTACCTGTTTATGAACTTTGGTCAATTGATCGAGATTATTTTCTAAAAAGGAAATCTTTTGCTTTTGAGCTATGGTACCGCCCAGATCGTCATCTTCTGCTTCAGGTTGTTTTTGTGACTAAAAACAGCGTGTTCTTTCCTAGAAGATTTCGTTTTTAAACAGATGAAAGCGAACCTTTTTAAGACGAGCTTGCAAATCTTGAACGAATAATTTCCGTAGATTATGTAATGTTTGCAATTCTTTTGCAACAGTTTCTTCTAAACCTTTCAAATCTTGTTTGGCTTGTTCACGACGTTCTTGTTGTAATCTGTCAGATACGAAATAATCGAGAAATTCATAGAGAACAAACACAAGCTGTATTTACGTCATTTCTTGTAATCGACTGGATTTATCCGTTTCTTCTTTCTTCAATTTGTCATAATCACCCGAGAGTTTATCATAGGACAATTGCAGTTTTTGCAATGAACTAAAAATCAACATTAGATTTTCGATAGAGACAAACAAATGAATAAGTACTCTTTCAATGTTTCCATTTGAGTTTCTTTGCCTCGAATTTCTTCACGTAGGGTAGTCAATTGCTTTTGATGTTGTTCACTGATTTGTTGCATTTGTTGACTTAGTTCTTTTTGAACATCCGATGAGGAATCAGTCACACGGCCTAAACGAAATCTGTTAGCCAAGAATGACGATCGGACTCGACCTTTACCTTGTGCACGAAGTTTAACTAATTCTTCATTTAATGAATCTTGAGTTTGTTCGAGTGTACGTTTCTTCTCTTCTAATTCTTTCATTGATTCGAGCATTGAGCGCATCTTGGCTTCGTGTTGTTGAATTAACAAACGTGCTTCATCTAGTTCTTTATCTTTCAATCCAATGCCTTTTTGATGATCGACTTTTTCTAATTCTAATTCACTCAAACGCTGAAAAAATCCAAAAGGAAAATTCCGATCAGTGATCGAACGCTGCAGTGATAACTTACGTTACTAATACTTCGTGCTTCTGTCTTCAATTTGCTCGTGTAAAGACGTGCTAGTGTAAATTCTTCTTCGGCTTGATCGAGATTTTCAATTGTTGGTTTCTGAAGACGAAACTTTAGATACGAATTGATATTTACAAGTAAAACAAACCTTTTGTTCATTCATTTGTCCACCTATGATACTGCCAATATCACCAACATCACGTAGAAGTACGAGAATCATATCAAGAAAGCGTTTTCGATGTGTTTGTGATGCTTCACGAAGGCTTTCTAATTCTTCGCCAATACCATTCAATGAAGCCTGATACGAAACAAATTTGATTAGATATAGTTGCAAAGGTATCAATACGCACCAATTTAGCATCGAGCTCTTGGGTTAACGTTTCATTTTCTTTACTTTTGGTTTCAACTTCTTGCGTTTTTTGATCATAATTAACCGCAAGTTCCTCGAGAGCTTGTAAGACTTCTTTAACTTCTTCCTTAGCTGATTCACTTTCTTGTTGAAGACGGTTCAGCTCCGCTTGAAGATTTTCATTATCCTTGCGTGCTTGACTGAATATATCGTCTTGTTCAGTTGTTTGAGATTTAAGTCGTTCGATGGTTTGTGCCAAATTATTGATTTCATCGTCCTAAAACAATCGAACACGTGTTCGGTAAATAAATATTGATCGGATGATTTCCCTATTGACAAACAACAACGTCTCGCATATGGAATCCATTCTGATAGACACAAAAAGAAAACGGCTCATGTGTCCTTTTAATGTGTTTAATTATACCGGCATATAAAATGTCAAAGAACAAATGTGTTGCCTTCGTCATTAATATGAAAATCTCAAGTCTCTCAAGAGACTGTTTCTTTTTTTTTCTCAAAGTTACTACATACCTTTTCATCGAGTTGTTGATAAAGTGCAGTACGCTCCTTTTCCCATTCGTCAGCATTAATTGGTGGTGCAACTAAAGCAGATGATGTATTAGTAACACCCGTCGTGCTATCGATAACTGATGTTGAATTAGCAGATGATGTTGCAACTGTTGATAACGACATTAACGATTGGGTTGTTGATAATGTTTCATCGATATCATGTAGATTAATTTGTTCGTCTTTGGTCACAGTTTCACCTGAAGAAAATCATCGACCAATGTCGGTTTTAGTGTCCCAAGATGATCTTACCGCGTCTCCATCGTTCAAGTTCCATTTCGGCTCGACTTAATTGACCTTTCAATCTAGCTACTTTCTCGCGTTCTTTTTCCCATCGTCGTTTCCATTCCTCAGCCGTTAATTCTTCATTAACAGTAACTTGATTCTTAATACATTTCGCTCTAAACAAACAGCAACAAGTTCAGCTTGGAAAATCTCGTTTTCATCGCACCTTTTGCCGAATTCTAAGGTTGACTTGGTTTCTGATTCATTAAAACTAGCAGGAGAACAACATATAATAATTGTTGTGCGCGCATTGCCTCCAAGAGATTCTTGTAAAATACGTGTCAATTTTGAATCACGATAAGGAACATGAGATTTCTGAAAGTACACAAATGAGATTTTGTTCGCAAAGTCAAACAATAACATACAGTTCCGTCTGCTAAGGCGGATATAACATTTCCCAATGCTGATAACGATTTGTTGATATTTTTGGCTTCATCAAGAACTTGACCTTCAGCTCCGGTCTTCGAAACTTTTTCACTACCAGCTAAATCGACCAGATAGAGTTTTCCGGTTAATTTCTTTTCATTTTCCACATTTTCTTGTTTAACATTGATGAGAAAAACCGAATGTGATCGAGAGCTATGTTCATTCATGTTGGTTACGGCGATGTGGCGATTGTTCTTTCCTTCTTCCATTATTTCAAAAACTTCATCCGGTGATGAAACGAACCGCTCCGTAACACCCTATAATAGAAAAAAATCAGCATAAAACTCTTGAGAAAGCGCCGTTATCCTCATCAACATACTTTAACATAAGGCACACGATTTTTATCCTCATGAACAGCCAAATTCGTTTTAGAAACATCCAATAGATCACGAATTTTATCGAGATAAATTTCGAAGTAAGAAACTTTTATTTGAAATTGCAAATTGGCATCCAATGTATAGATATGATTGAATATATCTTGAACTATACGAGGAATAATACCCTGTTGACCATCACTACCCATCACACCCTAAGAGAGAACAATTCATTGCAATATACTTTCTGTAAATCAAATTACCTCCATGGTATGAGTTTTACCACTTGACGTTTGCCCATAAGCAAATATTGTACCATTGTAACCACTTAAAACATCTTTGACTATTTCTTTTGCTGCTTCATTGTACACTTTTTCTTGCGTCGCATCTGGCCGAAATACTTTATCGAATACATAGATTTTTCCCTAGAAAATTGCCATGTCAAACAACAATAATGATGGAGAAAGAAGTGTCACATACGCTAATGAGAACAGTTTCGTCTTGATCAGCAGGAAATTTGACAACACTTTTACTACCAGCACGCTCTTCAGATTCGTTCAATGGACGAAAACGCGCAACGACACGGATATTACATTCATCAGCCGCCATTGAACTTCTTGCTACGAAATCGAATATCTACGAGAGACAGAAGACAAGAAAAAAGAAAAAAGAAAGAAGAAGAAGAATCAATACAACAGCTGGCGACTCAAATTGTAATAGCACAATCAAACAGTGACAGCCGTTTATACTATTCAATATTTTTCTCTTGAATAAAACATATGATTCATTTTATCGGCCATTACATAGGTATATTAGGTTTTCTTCGGAGTGGTTAAGATGAGGGTGCTAACTAATGCTAGCGCCATCTATTGCTTACTTTCCTTTTCTTTTTATAATCAAAAGTAAAATAACGTACTCAGTCAGACATTATTAGGCAAAAGGAAAGAATTTGGATTAATCAGATTTGATAGAGAAATGTTTCATAACATTTGGGTTCTAGATCAGATTGAATAATCGATTTTGTCGTGCCTAATCTAAAACTCTATCGAATGAATTCATGGCTTGCCGACCTAGTCTATTAAATCTGCATTATCTGTCATTCAATATTAGATTAAAAGAAATCACTCGAACCCATGCAATCTATGCAACTCCTCTGTTTTCGTTTATCCTTTTAAACGACAATAACGAATGACCTCGACCATTCTTGTATTACTCATTTTCCTTCTTTCTTTTTCGTCGAAGTCATGCTTGAATCTCATACATAAGACGTCATTAAATCGTGAAACAGGTAGACTATATAAACGTTATTTATCGTCAACAACACATTTGATGATATTTATTAAAAATCCACCACGTATTCATAGGTTTTCTTCTTGTGAATAATATCCTATGTAAGCAAACTAATTTCATTCAAGGTCGAATTTGATTGCTTGTCTTGTGTGTATAGGGAGAAAATTTTAATAAAGATATTACATCGAGTAGTACCATCAGATCCAAAGCATGAGAACAAGATTGTTCGAAAGGGTCGACACCGATATGAACGTCCGTCTGCAATTCAAAATAACCTCAATGTAAGACAACATCGGCATGACGCGCCGCAAGTTATGTACAACAAAGTTCTCAATGATTTGTTATACTCGCACAACTTTTATCGCGCACATCATTCGGCTCCATCATTGGTGATTAGTCAACGATTGAATTTCATTGCTCAAAAGTATGCCGAACATCTAGCTGCGACATCGAAGTTCGAACACAGCGGAAACACCTTTGGTAATGAACCATTAGGAGAAAATCTTTTTATGCAATGGATATCTGAGGGTCGAGTTCCAGTTAGTGGAAGAGAAGCAGCAAAAAATTGGTATGGTGAAATCGAATTATACGATTTCAAACATCCGAGATATTCTGAAGACACAGGGCACTTTACACAAATGATCTGGCAATCTTCACAGAAGATGGGTGTCGGAGTAGCTTTATCCGCTAATGGAAGAGAAGTTTACATTGTGACGAATTATTATCCTGTGGGAAATATTATTAATCCTGGATATTTTGAAAGAAATGTTTTACCAGTAAAACTTTAATATCTTGTTATTTACAATAAAAGCTATTGAATACTGTACTCAGTACACGAGCAGATATATACATAGGCAACTACGTGTTAGAAGAGCCTTTCTACCTTAGAAAGGAAAGGACGGAAAGATTGCATTGGCGATAGTAACGTAAATACTGGTAGGTAATTATCTTTTCTACGGCAACGATACGAAAGATTAGATAAGTCAGTAGCAGCGTATTGGTGCATTGAAGCATATGCGTAAATTTATTATATTTAGGAAGATTTCCTTCATTGATAAAAAAATAACATGAATAACTTTTTAGTTTTTAATTATATAAAGAGCAACGTACAGGATAGTTAATAGGTCATAATCATATCTAGTTTTCTTGATCATGTTCGTAACGGGATATAACTAGTTCAAGGTCAAAGGAAATTCGAAGACTCTTCGTCATCATATATGCTTATTTTATCCTGACCTGTTCAAATATTCATTATCAATATTGTTGCCTTATTTGAATATGATATTTTATTCCGAAAAAAATCAACCCTTCAATATTCTGCTATACGCTGGTCAATGAGCAAAAGTTTTATATTCAATTGAATAAGTTCGAATGGTTTGAGTATAGGCGTAATCAACTATTTGCACGATCTACTCAGGATTCAATCGCTATTTCAATAAAATCATGGAGAAACGAAAGCCGATATGGTTAGAAGATGAACATGAAGATCCAATTATACAGTCAGATTATGCACTCAGAGTTCATGGCAAAGAAAAGGCATTGTATTATTTTATCTAAAGATGAAATATCTATTGTGTCTAGAAAACTATTAACAATCCATCAATAATTACATTATTTCGTTCATGGATAGAAGATATTTTAAAAGCACATCTACACTTGCAAGTCTGTGGCGCGTATGCTTTTGCTTGATACATACAGTTGTTAATGAATAAATCGATATTTACTCGTAGTTTTGACAACATATATCACAAATCAAGAATATCATTGATAGCAGTATTTGTTATTGTATGACGAAACATTAGAATGAAGACTTGTTGCCAGTGCCAATGGTAATGAATGCTTATCGGCGAATCGTTTTCTCTGTTTCGGTTTCCGATGAGATCGAATTGTTAGGCGAGGAGATGTTGAAGTCGATCGATCAATGGTATTCGATGTAGGTGAACTTGATTCAAGTTTTACTTGATTACCTGGAACAAAAAATAAACGATCTATTGATCCTGATAGCATCGAATGTATTACCTGCACACGGTTTTGAAATATTTAACACTTGTTGAGGAACTCGCTGTTCTAAATAAAGAGGATAGATCATTTGGTAGTTATTAATTCAATGACACACCTGATGATTGATTCATAAATATTAACGGTTGGGTTAATGGACGATGCATTGCATTAGTGGTATTGACTGTCTGAAGTTTCATCTCAGTTTGACAATATGTTGACCGAACAGGGGTTAGCACAATCTGTCTATTATCATTTGTTTCTTGCAATGAAGAGATCGAACGATGATAGATATCAAGTGACGACGAGTCATGAATGCGTAATGTATGATTCACTCGTTTCTCACCAGTCAATGGATAATTATTGCTCCTAGACGTGTTGAAAGATTTCATTCCATAACAATTACTCATGTGATTATCGCTTTTTCTTTCTTGTAATTCTCGTTTGACATAGATTAGAATTTGCCAAAATGACTTAAAAAATAAGTCATAGATGATTTGCACACACCATAAAGAACTTTCATAAATGATGATTAAAGCATAGGTTAAGCAATCATCATCATAATTGAAACTACTGAAAAAGAATATTTCAGATCTAAACAAATGAATTCGGCTGAATTCCATACCGATAACGAAATGAACCATTTGTGCAAGTGCACGTCGAGCACGAACATGTTTGTTTTGTATTCATTTGAAGAATTGAAATTGTTCTCTGATATTCGCGCTTTTCCACTACGAATGAAGATAAGCTTCAACACACATGTAGACATTTTTCCTATTGTATCATTAATAAAAGCTGTTCGATAGAAGTTAAGAATGACATCGACTAATGTCGATCTGCTGTTGTCGTTCTCATTGATCTCACATAAACTACGTAAACAGAATGCAAGACGCCAGATTTTTCTCTCTAGGCAACAACTACTATTTCTTCTCTTTTCTCATTTCTTGTGTGTATAAGCATAGAAAGCGTTTGTATAGAATGTGTGATATCTACGGTGATCGTCTGTTTTCTATGCATTAAACAGGCAAAAACCAATTTTTTATGTATAGAATATTGAACAAGCAAAAACGAAAACGAAAATTCAAACACAAACAGGTGGAAAAATGAAAGCATAGTAAGGCTGGCTAAGATGGTTGTGTTGTTTGAAAACAAAAACCAAACGATTCGTGTTTATACATGAGAAATAATGGACAAATTGATCGTGATATCTTTTGATTTATTCGTGTAGGCCGGCACCTGGCGGTGGCGCATAATTTGGTTTGTTTGTCATTTCGGAACCGCTTTTGTTTCCTAAATGTTCACCAGTATCCATGCCTAATGTGCCAGCACCTTGGCCAAAACCGTAACCTTTTGGTCTGAAAGAGAAAGAAGGGCATTTTATTACAAATAAAGGTTCTTTTTCTCTCCAGTACAAACCCAAATTTACGGGCATAGCATTGTTTACAGTAAACTTGACCTTCATGTTCAGCCATTGTCATTGCTTCTAACATTTTCTTGCAAAGGCCTTTTGTACGATTTAATAAAGAATTTTAGAAAAAGAAAACCGAGATCGATAGTATCATACCGCACTTGAAACACATCTTGTGCCATTTTTTGCCAGCTGCTGGAACTTCTTCAGCTGCATAAACGTTCTGATTGCATTTTGGGCCTAAGAAAAGGAAGCCTCTTACATGAATGACAATTGTTTTTGCTGCAACTTACATTTGACGACTTCAGGCGGTTTGAATGGCATGATAATGCGAATAAATAAGAAAGCAAAGATCTAGAATGAATCTAAACTCTATACAATCAATGATTAGAATTTCAACCACACTCATCTTGAATAATAAAAAACAAAACTCTTTTCAATAAATTTCAAATAAAAAATAGAACATAAAACGTGAATAAAATAACCGAATAATGAGATATGTATGCATTAAAAGTGATTTCTTTGCATTTATTCATGTGAACTAGCACCAGGGGGTGGGGCATAGTTGGGTTTATTCCTGCAAGTAAGTAAGTACTAATACAGAGAAGAACATTTTCGAAGCAATTCCACTTACGACATCTCAGAGCCTGATTTATTGCCAAGATGCTCACCGGTATCCATGCCAAGGGTACCTGCTCCGCCGCCGAATCCTACACCTTTCGGGCCCTAAATGAATTTGAAAATGGCATCTCTGAATGTATCGAATCGACTGATGATTACTTACAAATTTACGAGCGTAACATTGTTTACAGAAGAGATTGCCGTCATGCTCAGCAAGTGTTGTTGATTCAAGCATTTTCTTGCAAAGACCTAAGGAAAGATAAAGAACACAAAGTAATCATCATCATCTACGACGAACAAATTAGCAAAGGAAAACATAGCGCAGAACAACTAACACCTTACCACATTTGAAACATGTTTTATGCCACTTTTTACCTGCCGCTAGCACTTCTTCGGCATGGTAAACAGGCTGATTACATTTCGGACACCGCACAATTTGGATAGAAAATGGCATCTGAAAAAGGATGACATAAGCAGGAGCATGCGAACAGTCGATGTGTGTGAAAAGGCTCGATGCATTTCGTGGTTATCTACCGCATTTAAAGCACATCTTGTGAAATTTCTTTCCAGCTGCTGGGACTTCTTCGGCAGCGTAGACATTCTGATTGCATTTTGGGCATTTAGCTACTTCAGGTGGTTTGAACGGCATGATTTAACTATGAATTAGAAATCACTACCGGTCAGATTCTCCAACAGTATATTCACTTACCTATTGAAATAATGAAGATCAATGAGTTGATTGAGTAGGACTTTGTGTTTCTCTGAATAAAGAGAAGAAAACAATTATTCGCCTTGATTTTCTCTGTTTATAGCGGATAGACGAAAGAAAATCTCCAATCAGTTCTATCGATAATATTTCTGAGTAAGAAAATGATTGTTTCCAGTATTATCATACTGACGTCAAATGGAAGATACTGTGGAAATATGTGTGAAAGCGATAGAAGGGGGAAAAGAAATAGCATGGAGCGAATGATACCATCACTACTAATATACAGTTTCCTCCCTAGGAGAGAAAGCGAAAGAGAGCATCTGAGACTGTTTGGTATTTGTATATGTATACAGAAAGAAAGAAGAATGCGGTGGCGGGATGAAACTCTAACCCAAATGTTCCTCCCAAATTTGGCATCCTAACTTGATCTCACTACAGATATAACTTTTCTCTCTTTCTCTCTGTTCTTTTCAAGTTACTAGCTAGACGTGCTGCTTAATATTGTATACTTCCTGATTTCTTTTCCCTTCTTTTCTTTTCTCTTTCCGCCCACTCGTTTCTCACCAATGACATTCCTGTTATCAATCACGTCTCACAATAGAATACAACTATATACACATCAAACATTACTCGTAATAATAGTTCTTTTTCTGTGAATCATGTACATAGACCTTCATGAAAATGAATACTTTCGACATCATCTGATTCTTCGGAGAATTATAGCAAACACATCGATAGATATCGAAGCAAAAGTTGTCAAATATCATCGACTGTTGGCCCAGACAGACATATATTAAATCATTTTCTGTTCCAATCAATCATAAAAGCTATTTACAGTTTTCTTTCTTCGTCCTAAAATAACATTCCATTAGCCTATTATCAGTGACAAAAATATAAAATTTAATCAATCGTAGGAAGTTTGATTGTAAGAGGAGAAAAATATTGACATAGACATTGTTCGAATTAAAACAAACACGAGCAGAAATTGTTTTCATTCTCTCATACAATGTCAGGACATTTGCCGAAATTGAAACTCAGAACTTTCAATTCGTGTTGCGCAATACCAAGAAAAACTCCACATATCGCTTTCTCGAACTTGGTCCCATGTTTGTCATATGGGATCACAAAATAAAGATCAAATGACATCAGAGAGATTCATTATTCAAAATAAGGAAACTGTATCAAGATCAATTTTCACAATTGACGAAAAATTGTATTGACCAATGCATTAAGTTTGGCTCGTACGCCACCTAACGAAGGCAAACAGACAAACGGCAAAAATAATGTTAGAACATAAAATAAATATAGAAAATAGATTTCATATTCAACAGTAGCAAATGTTTTTGATACCGTAGCTCTTATTCCCGCAACGAAGAATGGCGGTGCATTGAAAATAATATATAAACAAGCAATAGAAAGTAACTGTAGGACCATTCGCTGTTGTCTTTTCCAAGAAAATAACAATCCTTGGATACGCCGTTTATGTCGAATGACTCGAACTACCAAAGCTACCGTGAATAAAACGATAATTATGCATGGGATTAAACTATGCATTGCTTGATCGTAAAAATTCAATATAAATGAGGCTTTTTTAAAACATGGTGAACCACAAACTAACCGTTGATAATTGAACACTTGTGCGCAAGGATAAAACGAAATTGTGTAAATATAGAAGACTATAGGATAAACCAAACATAGAAGAATGGGAAAATAATGTCTGATTAACTGTTGACGAAATGTGCGAAAGTATTGGGGAGAAAAAACAAGGAAATGCCGTTCAATCGACGCCCATGCCATTAGGTAGATTCCATTTACGTATAGAATATAATTAATGTACACCCATGTGTAACAGAAGGCATCTGAACGAGGATTCACGGTTCCTTGATACAGAAATTTTAGAGCAATAGACAGATCGATCGTAACAATCAGAACGCCTACACCAAGCATGGCAATCACAACGTGGTTAGCCAAAACTTGTCGATTTGCACGTGAACGAACCATATGGTACAACACGAAGATTGAACAAAGAACTGATGGAATTTGACAAAATAATAGAATCCAAAATTTGATCGCGCGTGTTGTTGACGTTTCATGAGAAATATCGCCCATAGACGTATTTAGAGAAAATCTTTCGTGCATTATCAAGTCAAACAACTTCTGAAGAAACATCTCGTAGACGTTTTGTTTCACAAGGCCTCTTATACAATTCAAGTGATATTCTTGAGAAAAAAACAATTATAGATCCAAATATAGCAAGTATTATTAAACGAAAGGCCTCTTTAGAATTTTCTAGATAAGTATTCAAAATCTATATATGGAATTATGACTGTATTATAAAGATTAAATGTTATACGTTCATTGCAGATTTCATAAGCGTTGTAATCCGATGTAAAATATTTTCATAATTTAGTTGAGAAGAGATAAAAGATCTTCGATGCATTACCGAGCGATACAACGTCGATGAGAACTTCTGATGCCATGTAGTAGAAAAGTGTAAGATTAGTGGAGAAAAGTGTATTCAGAATGTAGGTTAACTGATCTTGATCAATATGTACGAATACTTCAAGAGTGTGCCCCTGTTAGAACATATTCTTTGCAAAGATCCTTTTTAACTAGTCAGTGCGAATCAGTAAAAGCGAAAATAATAGACACATCTCTGCAAGCTTCTACCATATTTTCAGGGTTCGAGACGTTCCATGTTTGTTAGGAGTTCTAAAAAATCATTGCAGTCGATTTCCCAATATTTCTCCTGAGATGCAATCTGACGAGTAACAGTAGTCACTGTTTTGCATGAGTATATGTGAATGAGATTTATTAAAATAACAAATTGATTGGTCAGAAAAACAATGTAACAAAAATATACAAAGCAGAAGAGTTTTTCTATTGATATTCAGCGATACGGATCTAGCTACAGTATGGTTGATCATTTCCCCATGATCGACAGGATGATGGACACTTGCCAATAGTCACCCATCGATTACCACCAACACATTGAACAATACTTGCTCCACTCGATTGAAAGTAGCATTCGTATTTGCCTGTATCCACACATCGACCAGTAGTCGTTCGACAGTCACATCCTCGACGAACACGATCTGGTGCTATTCGAACAGAAACGAAACATTCGTTCAGAGAAAGATAGATGAAGGTGGAGACACTTACCATCGAGAGTTGCAGGGTCGATGATATTGAGTTCTTCTTCGGATGTTGGATTAGCAGACGAATAACAAACGACTGCGAAGAGAACGACAGCAAATGTGATGATTGTTGAGATTTGCATGTTTGGAAAACGAGTCAATGAGTCTTTACAACGATGATGATACTACAGTTTAATTCTCTATATTTATACATATGCTGGTTACTATATATAGGTACACAGAACGAGAAAGAGTATCACTGATCGCCCACTCACCCGTGCGTAGTAATGTCGTATGTATGTATGGGGATGACGATTTACCCATCTTGATACTACACTCCACCTTTGTGGTCGTCAGTCTCATCATATACGCACTGGGAATCAACTCCTGCATCAGATCACTAGTATAAAAACTCGAGTATCTCTTCATACCTTCATCATCAAATCTACCTTCTCAACTTCGATCTACTAAAATGCAAATCTCGACAATCATCACATTTGCTGTGGTTCTCTTGGCAGTCATTTGTTATTCGTCTGCTAATCCAACATTCGAAGAAGAACTCAACATCATCGACCCTGCAACTCTCGATGGTAAGTATCTCCACCTTCATCCATCTGTCTCTGAGCGAATGTTTCGTTTCTGTTCGAATAGCACCAGATCGTGTTCGTCGAGGATGTGACTGTCGAACGACTACTGGTCGATGTGTGGATACAGGCAAATACGAATGCTACTTTCAATCGAGTGGAGCAAGTATTGTTCAATGTGTTGGTGGTAATCGATGGGTGACTATTGGCAAGTGTCCATCATCCTGTCGATCATGGGGAAATGATCAACCATACTGCAGTTAGATTCGCTAGCTGTACAGTCAATATTCGGATTTTTTTCAAACGTTTTCACTGCTGTATATCACGTTTCACTGGTTCTAATAAAACATCTTATTCCTTTAACTTCGATTTCAAATTCCTTGTGTTGAGTTGCCGCATCTATCACTTGGCTGTTTGAATTCTATGTTGTCATTTATACATCTACAGTGTAAAATCATGCATGAGCATCAATTCTAGTCTAAATAATGAGATTGATCGTTATGCCTATTACCGTTAATTACGTAGAATACAGTGTTGATCTAATGTGTTACACGACATTTCACATACCTTCGAAGATCTGGTGAAACGTGCACCGATGAGCTGTAAAATATTTTTATTCAGGAGAAATATATTTATAACTTATTCGATGCTATATAGAAAGTTTTTCATAGAGTGGGTTTCTGTCTAGAAGAGTGTAGTGAATTACCAAGGCAAACCGACATCAATATCTGTTGATGGAAATGGCAAAAACTGATCTGTGCTGGCAGCATCTCTGGAGATCTTCAGCTCAAAATGTTCATCGTGTTCCTCGTAGATTTGTTAACTCCCATAAACAAGAAGTACCACCAACTTCTCTCTCTCTATCTCTCTCTGCTTATGGTGAAACATAATTTAGTGACCAACTCGTGAATATGTGGCATTGAAACCCAAAGCGAAGTTTATTAAAATTGAAAAATGATTACTTAGAATAAAAGGTTAACGGAACTGTACAAAGCAGGAGAGTTTTTGTATTGATATCGAGCGATATGGATCTAACTGCAATATGGCTGATCATTTCCCCATGATCGACAGGATGATGAACACTTCCCAATCGTCACCCATCGATTACCACCAACACATTGAACAATACTTGCTCCACTCGTTTGAAAGTAGCATTCGTATTTGCCTGTATCCACACATCGACCAGTAGTCGTTCGACAGTCACATCCTCGACGAACACGATCTGGTGCTATTCGAACAGAAACGAAACATTCGTTCAGAGAAAGATAGATGAAGGTGGAGACACTTACCATCGAGAGTTGCAGGGTCGATGATGTTGAGTTCTTCTTCGAATGTTGGATTAGCAGACGAATAACAAATGACTGCCAAGAGAACCACAGCAAATGTGATGATTGTCGAGATTTGCATTTTAGTAGATCGAAGTTGAGAAGGTAGATTTGATGATGAAGGTATGAAGAGATACTCGAGTTTTTATACGGGTGATGTGATGCAGGAGTTGATTCCCAGTGCGTATATGATGAGACTGACGACCACAAAGGTGGAGTGTAGTATCAAGATGGGTAAATCGTCATCCCCATACATACATACGACATTACTACGCACGGATGAGTGGGCGATCAGTGATACTCTTTCTCGTTCTGTGTACCTATATATAGTAACCAGCATATGTATAAATATAGAGAATTAAATTGTAGTATCATCATTGTTGTAAAGACTCATTGACTCGTTTTCCAAACATGCAAATCTCAACAATCATCACATTTGCTGTGGTTCTCTTCGCAGTCGTTTGTTATTCGTCTGCTAATCCAACAGCCGAAGAAGAACTCAACATCATCGACCCTGCAACTCTCGATGGTAAGTGTCTCCACCTTCATCTATCTATTTCATGAACGAATGTTTCGTTTCTGTTCAAATAGCACCAGATCGTGTTCGTCGAGGATGTGACTGTCGAACGACTACTGGTCGATGTGTGGATACAGGTAAATATCAATGCTACTTTCAATCGAGTGGAGCAAGTATTGTTCAATGTGTTGGTGGTAATCGATGGGTGACGATTGGCAAGTGTCCATCATCCTGTCGATCATGGGGAAATGACCAACCATACTGTAGTTAGATCAGAAACTGCGTTTTGTTATTGGCCTATCATAATGTTTTATAAATAACCTTTCGATCCTATCTTGTTTGTCATATGTCGGCTATTGAAATAAAATGCTTTTTCGATGCAAGTTTGAACGGAATGCATTGTGTTTTCATAACCTTTCACCGAAACAGTAAGAACCGAAATCACGATCGACTAAACCGTATAACTTCAAAATTTTCGGTAACCACAATCCATGCAATTTCTGTCTGACACGTGAAATAAAATTCTCGTCTAATAATATAAAAGATATTTTGTCATTGTCTTTTACAGATAATATTATACAACAGCATATTCATAATCAAAGGTTGATGTTAATATGTACAGAAAAAGATTCTTTTCAATAAAGCATCGGTTCAAATATGCTACTAAGAAGTAGTGCAAATCTACTCGTAGCGAACTGCTCATAAAGATTCTGATTGTTGATGAACAAATTCCAGTAATGTTTGAGCATCTGATGATGTCAAGGAAAAGAACACATATTAGTTTTATGTATTTTGTCACGGAATATCAACATGACAAACGACAATTTTGCTCGGAAAAATGTTTTCTCATAGAATTTTTAATAAAAGTTTGATTGTTGTGCGTCCGCAAATATGTGTAATCATAATCCACTTAAGCGATTAGAGATTACCTTGATTTTTAATCGATTATATGAAGTTTATTTGTGAGTAGTTTGGTTGGGGTTGAAAGTATCGTTTTTGATAGCCGGTGTCTGAGTGGATTAACTGAAATAGTTGCGATGAAATGCTATATTTCATACTCTAACCATACTTAAAAGATAATTAAGCAAAAGCTTATTCATTGATTCAATGAAACAGGCAAACCACGAACGACATCTACAACAAACATTTCTTATTCATCATCCGTCTAGCGTCTGACATGTAGAGATGTCACTTTCAAATACAATGTAATGGCGAATGTAATTACATCCGTATTCATTGTGTCTTTTACTGAAAAGCAATGTTTTCCACTAAGAAAGATTTCGCTCTCATAGCTCGAAACATATCGTTGACTCCTCGTGAAACGATCAGCGAAAATATTGAACCATTCATCGTCAGTGTTTATCAGGCACGGCTATGGAAACTAATACACACTCCAGAAAAAGCTGATCTTGATGATCTTGCACACGAATTTCAAGTTTGTTCGGCATAAAAATCATGCGAAATTCTTCATTGTGATATTTTCATAGTGTAACACACAAGAATTGTTACATACAGTTGTTGCCTTATACGACAAGTGTCTACCGGAAATCGGTGGGTAAGTTTATTATTCCCCCCTCTCTCTCTCTAAATCTTCTTCTCGATGTGTTACTAGCGAAACAATTTATAACACTGTGTGCGCGAAGAAAGTTGTTACAATTCTGATTGTACATGGTAATGAGATCTTCGAATGAAAACTAATGAATCATTCTCCATTGTAAATAGACGATCCAAATGTAGCATTGAAACCAGGAACGGTTGGTGCTCTTGTTACTGACGAAGAAGATTGTCTGGACACTTTGTTGGAAAACATTGAAGAGCCCGATAGTGTTTTTCATGATGTTTTCTCCGATCGATCATCGAGTGAAAGTTCCGACGAGTTCGTATTCGCTCAAAAGAAATGTATTTCTCACTGAGAGTATTGTAGTGATGAAGAGGAATCGGATGGTGATGATAACAATGATGGAGATGAGCGTGATTATTCTGTTGGCGTCGGTGCATATTTAAAAAGAGTCAAAGCAGGAAAAATCAATCTTCATAAGCGTCTGATCAGTTGTCTTAGTTTCGAAAAGATCACAATGTTTGCATCTCAGTAAGTTGAAACGAAGATGTCCACTTTGTATGATCGACTTTTCATAGATTTCAAGAGGAGCATGTCTTAGATCTTTTACTATTAGCATGTCGAAAGAAATTTCGTGGCAAAGGAATCGGCCGGCATTTGATGAAAGTAAAAACAAACAAAATTCTATTGATTTTTCCAAGGAAATCTCTTTTCTTGTGTAGCTATTGATGAACCGCGATTATATCGGTGATTTTGACGCGATCATAACAGCATCAGATCAAAGTGCAATTGACTTCTATCGGAAGTTCGGTTTCACGGAAGATGCGATTCTTTTAAGCAAATACAAGTAAGATGCCTTTGAAGTTAAGAATTATGTAAAACGTCAATTCTATGCAGAACAATTGGCGATTGTTGGACAAATACAACGAAAATGTGTTATTTACCACCATATAATGGTAAGAAAGATCGCATAATTGGGAACATGCTTCGCATTTTGCTTCGATTTAGTGGTTAATGAAGATCCCGTTCGATGTTTGACTATGATGGATGATCAATTTCAGAAATGGTATTCATCCTTGAAAACTATTGCTTCTATTCTTAAGTGACATGTTTAGGCAAAGAGCTATGTTCAATGGTTATCAAAGTCAAGCCGCTTTATTCAATCGATTGAAGACCGAAATGATCGGTTTATATGCCAAAGTAATTCACCGAGTTTTCCGTCGAACGAAAAAGAAGTCATTTTTATCTTGAAGATCAATGCTCAAGAACAAACAATCGTTTCCTTGAATCGAGAACGATTTCTCCTAGCGAAAGAAAATGCTACATTGAGTAATTTTCATCATCTTGTTTACAAAAACTAAGTATGATTATTTAGAGAAACAGGTATCTCAGTCTGCCTCATTTGCAGATGAGAATTATGAAGGTAATTAAACGAGGAAGTTTTCTTCGGATGTGTGAATTCCAATATTTCCGTTCAATTAAGAATTCGATCAACTCGATACATTACAAATGATTCAAGAAATGAAACGAATGTCAATCATCAACGAAAAACTACTAGTTGCTCAAATGTCATTACTCATGGATGATACATGTGATACGAAAACAGCTGTTGAATATTGTCGAAACAAACTGAAAAATGGCAAAACTTATCGAATCAATGCAGAAAAGGTTCGCTAATTCAAATTTAATGTCCCCCTAGCAGTTATTAGATTTGAAATGACTTCATTCGTCGACAAAACTAATACTCTTTAATCTTTAAATGAATATTTACTTTGGATTTCAACAAGTAACAGAACGATTTGATTATTATTGTTGTAGGTTACCCTTGAACCAGCAACTATTGCCTTGTATCAGAGTTCGCTTCCTCTGCTGCACAACGGAAATCAGAAAAACGAAACTTTGCTTTTCTACGCCGGTCATCATGAGCATTTAGATATCATTGCCAATGCTGGTTTTACTAATGAAGGTAGATTCGAATGTTCACGTTCGAATTCTGATCATTTTTCTTTTTAAGATTTTCTCTATGGATCAGTTGGAAAAGGTCTTTATTTTCATACAAATATTAGTAATCTCCCCAAAGAAGTATGTTACGATTGTTTACTGTTCGTGTTACTTATCTCTCGTCTTCTTCTAGAAATATCTTCTATGTAAAGTCGCATTGGGTCGTATCGAATTGATATCTAAACCTAAAACCAAATCCACAATCACACTGAAGCGAAATACTGACTATGATTGTGTTAAAGTTAGTTAAAATGATTCTTCGAATTTCCACTATGTATTTTGTGTCCTCTCATCTAGATTCTTAGTATGGATGTAAATGAAGACGATGACGAAATTGTTCTCTTTGATTCTCATCTAGCTTTGCCATTATTTATTATAAAATTTGAATGAGAATAAATGAAAAATAAAATCTCCCTTTTTTTTTCGTGCAATACAAATATCACTTTTTTGAACTTTTTCTCATTAGATAAAGCCGAATAGGACTTGATACAGTCATTTTAATCGAGTTCACATCAACAGATTCATCATTTGCTTGTCGATTAGGTGTTTTAACATAACATTCAATTAATTTTTCGCGTAATCTTTCTAAGAGATCATGCAGAGCTTGTTCTCCTTCTTGTTTTCTATACGTTTGTAAACCGGACAATGTTTGAATGAAGCCAAGAAATTGTCCGAGTGTTGTTTCAGTTCGCTTATCGATTGTGTGCTCAACCAGCGTTGATTTATAGGGTAATAGTGGTAATAGCGATTGATAATAATCATCTGCTAGCCATCGTTTACTATTCCAGTATGGAAATAAAGTCACCTGATTGAATTCATGATACACAGCATCAGCTATCGGATTGTCTAACGTTCCTAATGCATATGTCCATACTGCAAATACTCCTGTATTTGGTTTTAAGACACGTTGAACCTGTTCGACGAATGGTTCAATATCCAACCAATGCAAAGCTGTTGCAATCGTTATTAAATCAACGGAATCCAGTGGAAAGAAATTCAGATCTTCGCCTTTCTGACAGCGATATTCGATGTTATCTTTGGGGATTGCACGTGCTATTTGATTCGCACTTACATCAATACCAATCACTCGGTCGCAAAATCTTCAAACGAAAGAAAATCTTCAGGGGTAATTAGGAGGAAAACAAAGAATATTTACGTGCTCAGTTCAATTGTTGCTTGTCCATTGCCACAGCCGACATCGAGAGCTAATGGAATTTGTTCATTTGTTCGTTTTCCATCGAAATAATAATTGATTATATATTCGAACAATTGTTTCGGATATCCTGGTCGATGTTGTCGGTATTTACTCGTATAATCTTGTTCCTCAAACAGTTGATAGCTCATGGTTTTCTTCTTCTTTTTTTTGATTTGACGAAGAAAATAAACTACTAATGCTATAAACTTTTGCTACTCGACTTGTATATTTGTTCGATTGTTTTTCTTTCATCGTTCTTTCTTTTCTATCTGTAGTCTTATCAGTTGCTAGACAGACAAATTTTGCCGATTAAATCCTTTTCTTTTTTGTGTTTATCGGCAGACACAAATAAATACATCACATGTTTTTGTACTTGTCACATTTGGAATGCCTATGATAATATCAGGAGGTTTCAAGTACACGAATGACTAACACATGGTGATGAATTCATTATTGATTCTATTTGATATTCAAATATACATGAGTCTTTATTAGGAAAGCAAATTTACTCTTCTGCTGATGAGTAACATGTTTTAAGGAAGCATTTGAATCTAGGTTAGGACTTGTAATCGAATTAACTGATCGGAATGAAAGGAAGAGAGAATTACTGTGAAATATTTATTTATCCACTGTATAAAAACTGCTGAAAATTTCATTTTCTTCTCACATGTTGATAACAATTGATGGAAACAGAATAAGAACGAAAACGAAAAGAAAAACAAAACAATACCCACACTAAACTTATTCGCATTCTACAAAGGAGAAAAACCTAATGATAAACGAATTCTTTTCTTTCTTGACATAGAAATCATTGTAGACAAAAGATATACTCGAACAAGCATGTATATACAAGTTAGTTTTACATAACTGAACAGGCTCTTGAAGCTGGTGGAGCTGCTGGTGCCGGTGTCCTGGATGGAGTTGACTGAGCCGGTGGAGGTGCGGGTTTCGATCCGAACAGCCGACTGAAGAAGCCTGGTTGCTGTGCAGCTGGTGTTTCTTTGGTGGGTGTACTTGTATTGGCATTGCTTGTAGTGGGTTTCGCTAAAGTTTTGTTCGCCTGTGAACGAAAACTACCGCGCGCGTTATCACTTGGCCTGGAACCAATTGTTTGATTGCCATCGCGTACTGACGTATTTGCTTTTCCTGAACGAGCCGATGGTAACGAACTTCGGCGTACAGCTGGTGGTGGTGCTTGTTTTGGTTGTCGACTCGATACTCGTTTGCGGTCGTTTTCACTTTCTTCTTCTTCTTCTTCCGATTCTTCCTCTTCGGACTCCGATGGTGGACGTGTTTTTCGTGTTAACGTTTCGCTCATAGCTACTTTGGAACGAGGAGTGGTGCTCTTCGGTTTATGGTCGTCGCTTTCACTGTCGTCTCTTTGACGTGCAGCTGGCGTACGTTTCGGCTCATGTTTCAATGGTGGTGACGATTGTTCAGATCTCTTCGTTACTGGCTTAGATTTTTCGTCAGACGAAGATTTGTCTTCGTCAGAATCGGGAATTTTTTTCAATGGCTGAGGGCTTGAGCGATCGAATCGTGTGTTACGCATGGGAGATTTATCTAATGGCGCCAGACGAGTGGTGGTACGATCTAAATCATCCGCATCTTTATTAAGACGAGCGGTTCGATCTAAGGCACCTGTTCTCAGTGGTTTTAATTCGCCATCGTTAGAGCGACCAGCCGTGCGATTTAACGATGGACTCTGTGTTGGTAGAAATTTTCCATTAGAAATTGTATGCGTTTGGTTAAATGTCGCACTTTTCATTGACGCTGATAGTTCTTTATCTGATTTATCATCGTCAGATTCAACGCGCAGATGATTCGATGCACCAGCAGATCTCGCAGGTGTCAACGTAGCATCCATAGAGTCACCTACGGCCAATGATCGATCTGTCAATGCTTTCGAGCTACGAACACTTCTTGCTCGGCTCTTTGGACGTTGCGTGACTGAAAGTGTAGCATCTGAAATCAGAAGCATGCCTTAAAGTGCAGATAATAAAAAGAGTTTCTTACTGCCAAAATCTTCATCACTTCCCGATGATTTCTTTTGATCATGATCTTTCTTTTTCGCGAGAACAATTGTTTGACAACCACCACAGACGACTTTTAGGACATTGTAAAGTTTAAATTTGTCAACGATACATGGTTCAAACTCATTTGAATATGTTGTTGACCCTAATTTTCCATGTTTTCCATCGCCAAATACATAAATATCACCACGAGGACCAAGAACAGCTGTATGTCCTTCGCCAGCGGCGATTGCTTGAATACGTTTTGGCAAACCTGGAATTAGTTCGAAAGATTCGGCCGATGCAACTGACGGACCGAGACCAAGTTGACCGCGATCATTACGTCCTAAACAGATTGAGAACATCTCCTATTCTGAAAATAATTTGAGATTTAACATACCACATGAATATACTTCACCATTTTCCGTTAATACTACTGTATGCTGATGTCCGCAGGCAACGTCCTTTACTTTGTGTGTGAAGGACACTTGTAGCGGTCCGACAGCTGAATCGGGTACTGATCGTCCTAATTGTCTGTCATCATTATTTCCGAAAACGAATAACTTTCCATCTTTACTAACTAATGCCGTATGATAATTTCCGCATGATCTAAACGAAGCATGAAAGGAATGTATTTCAAGTGATAAACTTCTTCTCTTGTTACATAGCAGTGACGGAATGATCCAATCGAAGTTCTTTCGGCACTTTAATTTCATCATCTTTACGCGGCTGTCCACATTGACCATCATCATTAGCACCCCAAACATAGACAACACCATCTTCGTTTAACGCACATGCATGTTCAGCACCCATCGATATCTGTTTCCAAACGATTTTGTTTTTGAAGCGATCAATTTTCTTCGGCTGGGATTGAATCGATGCGGGATCAGATGTGTTGAATCCTAATTGCGAACGAATATTCGAACCAAATGCGTACAATGCACCGTGATTCGTTGCTACAAGTGAAGATTCACGACCACAAGCAGCTAAAACAATTCTCTCATCTGTGCCTGTAAATTTTAAACTCTTTATACACGACACTTTCTCAATTTTATCCGTATGACCGAGACCCAATTGACCTAAAACAGAATGATTGATCCTATGGTTCAGGTCCAATATCACACATCATCTCTTACCTGAAGTATTATCACCAAAAGCAAATGCTCGGCCAGTTTCTGTTACAATAATCGTATGTCGATCTCCAGCGGCCATGTGAACAATGGGATCATTTCGAATATAAAACTGACCTTGATTGTTTGCTAAATACGTTTTACCTAAGAGATATACTTGAGGAGCATCATCATCATTGTCATTATTAGCCATGATTCGTTTTCTCTAATAACTAAAACAACGATATTAATTAACTACAAATGTAAACTTCAAGGAAACAAACAAGTTAGTACACAAATCTCTCCACTTCTGTTTGAGTGGGAGACTAATACGGTGTCGCCATAACAGTTCTTGACACTACCTTGGCAACGAAAGCTTATCAACTAAGAAATTTTATTTCTCGAAAATTTGTTTTCGCTTTGCAAATAAAATTTTTAAGATTATTTCGATGTATCGATCCGATCGAAAACAACAATTGGCCTTTATACAGATGTCGCTCTTTATTATCCCATAGCATGCCTTTCGTTGCTTATCAATTAGATTGTCTAATTACAACATACCGTTTCTTTCCTCTTCTCGTATTGCACCTGTAAAACTATATCTACGCTGTCCTACTTTTGCTGCTGCAATTAGTTTCTGTAAATGAACAATACGAAGTGACTTTCTTGCAATCAGACACTATTTGCTTGAACTCTTTATAAAAAATAATTGATAGAACAATGACTATGAATAAGGACTGATTAAGCCCTGGTTTGACTTCCTGTCGAAGAGTTACATGTTTGATTTGCATGTTAATAACATACGCTAAAACAACTAACTCTTTGTTATGATGTCATTTCACGTAAAGTTCTTGTCATAGATAAACATTAATGAAAAATGCAGTTTTTCGACATTTCCAAACATTCTATGCGTTGATTTACATAAGATATGATACTCATTAAGGCAACTTGAAGATGTACTGTTGTTGAAGTAGATCGCCTAGTCAAGTATCAATTCATCTTATTTGATCGTAAAGAATCGAAACATTCTCTCGCAATAACTTCATTTTTCACAAAGAGTCGCATTGGAATAGCTGTCTCGCTCAATTGCAAAGAAACAATCTATCTATCGAAAAAGCTCTTCTTTCAATAAAGCACACTCAAATCTAAATGTTCGAATATTATATTTGAAATAATAAACAATAAACGCATCGGTCGATATTGACTGAATATCTTTCAAAAGAATTTTATTTCTCTTTTCCACGAAGGATAAAAATGAAGAAGGTAATCTAACTACGAAGCTTTATCGGTTACTTTGCACTACATTCACCTTTATATCTGCGATATACTTGATTAAAAAAAACATTAATAATACCATAGAAACGCGACCATGAAGAATACAGCTAACGATTTTCTTCCTTAGGAGTTGATAACAATCGAAGATTGGTGGAAGCACACAGCGTCCCTTGCAGCTTAAGCTAGACGCATTCCCTTTGCCAGTAAACCTTTGTTGTTAAGATGGAGATACTCTAGCTTTCAAATGTGCTGATATCTTTATAACTGGCCGTAATAACAGGTGCGCTGCTCGCTCCGTATAATGTATCATTTAATTCGGAGCGGTGAATCGCCTGGTATGTTTTTTTATCATACAAATTAAGAAATTTGACATAGTGTATGTAACGGTGTGTGACTGTAATTTCCACGCTAACCAGATGACGTTGAGTGTTAGACTATCGTAATTAATTTTATGGCATTTTCAGACGGAAAACTTACAGGCAAAGAAAGAAGAAAAACCGCCAAGGCAATCGAGCTTAACTTAGTTTGTTCATGATAATGGACTAGAAAATCAATTTATTTTTACGACAAATCTATCTCGAAGACTAGTGAGAGCAACTGATCAATCAATGATGAGACATTTCTTTTGTTCAGACGTGCGTGTCGGAGTACAAACTTGCAGCATGCTAAACTACCACGTGCATATTTCATCACTTCGTAATTTATTATTAATGACAAACTATAACTGTGATATATCAAAGATGCGATGCCCGCTTTTCAAAGAATTACTAATAATAACTTCCATGGCAGTTCACTTACTAAAAAACATTGACATAGCTTGACATTTTCTTGTTCGATGATGAGGTTTTTTTCGCATGATAAAATCTACTGCATATCATTGCGATGAACGCTGATTCGATTATCGTCGATTAGTTTATTAAAAATGTTGTAAAGATCTTCATCGACACTCGAGAACATCGATATTAGACAAGTGCCTCACTTAATCGAATTAGTTCCAGTAACTAAGACATGTTGCCCATGGGATTCTTCAAAACAAACAATTCATTTTCATCCCTACATATCCATTATGTTTACTTTCAACAAATCTAACGTGATATTGACAGATGACAGACACTCATCATTGCCAAAACAAAACTGGACCCACAGCACATTCAGTACATACCTAACGATTCGTTATATATATATATATAACCATATAAGCCCCCTCTTGAATGAAAATCAAGTTAATTATGCTGTGCCACAATGTAGAAAATAAAGACTAATGGTGTCTTCATGAATAATTATGTCAAAGGCAATATATCTGTCAGTTTTTGTTTGTTTATAGAATACAAGATCGACATTTGCAAGTCGGCAGTAATTAATAATAATGTCAAAGTTTAGAAATGAGACTAAGAATGTGACGGTGATCTGCGAATCTAATTCACTTGATCTTCGCTGTTTTATTATTCTATTATTCAATTGAATTATAAATATTGATACATAGAAACAAAAAGATTTTTTCACGGAATTAGCCCATAGAACAAAAGCAACAGTTGATAAATAAAAAATGTCTTCAATTATCTAATGGTGTTGCAAGTTCATCATCTTGCGAAGCGTCACTGAGAGACGCTCGACTTCCGAACCTATCTTGAAAAGGTGTCGATAAATTATTCTGTTTCTTTCCATCTATACGATTAAAGTTTTCATTTATTTTTGGACGATGAATTCTCTCCGCTTGTGATTTTGGTGGATTGTGACTTCGGCGACAACTGAATATGCAGCATCGAAATAAACGATAGAATTCTTCTCGAAAGCGTTTGTTGGTCAAGATGTACAAGAAGAACGTCGACATGAAATAACATTGTTGTAGGAGATCTAAACTTTTTTGTGTAAATGCCACCGAGCAAATCTCTCCTTCACTCGTCGCAAAGCTATTCAGTCGGTTTCGTAAGTCACCCACATGGATCGTATACACAAGATGTGGAGTTGTGAATAGTAGAAAGACACAATTGAGAGATATAAGTAAAATAGATAAATGCAGTTCTTTCCGTCGTCGCGATTGCTGAAGATGTTTATTCGCTGAATTCATAATTGATTCTTTGACCGAAACTTGCCGCAAGATGATTATGGTTGCGAATAAACTGATTAGAAATGGAACAATTCCGAACATAATCAACTCAACAATAGGTAAAATTGTTGTCAAGTAGATCCCGTAGGAAAGGGAATATCCATCGGTATCAACAACTGTACACATAGTGACGTGAATAATATCGCCTTGATAGTTTCTTGATGCTGTGTAACCATAGGATGTTAGCCAGTGTAGATTGACAAGAAAAAAAACACAAACAAACGATAATTCAATAATGCAGACACGTAAAAATGCTTTCGCGCAGCCGTACTGCAGCGATCGATGACCAGAATTATAATTGGGCTGTTGATTTGTTTTTGACGTTACTGTCCGCACACGGTCGATGTCGACTGCTGTCAATGTGTATAACGAAAAATGCGTTAAAAAGTCGATTAGGAATCGATTTAGCAATCGACAAAATATGAACAATGAAAGATTTTCTAACGTTAAACCAAAATAAAGGCCGATGATAGTAAAAAATGCATGTACTAAGGATAGCAGTGCATTAGACAGGCTGAGAAATGCGAGGTAAGAAAATGTCGGTCGACGACGCAAACGCGGTTGAATTAAAACAACAAACGAAAATAAATTTGCAACAAAACCAAAAATAACTAATAGTATTGACTGAATTTCCATAATTAAAACTAATATGTCAAAATCACAACCACTATCCGTCATATTTCTGCCGTCCGTTGCTATTTGCTGTGAATTTGTCATATTTGAATACATATTGACTCACGGCAAATTCTATCTAATAAATATATGAACAAGATTGATGATCAAAGCGAGTAGTTAGATAATTGGGAGATGACTTTCCACCTGCGTGATCGCAGGCAGTTATAAATAATGACTTAATATCCTCAAATAGTAGTCATCATAATGATACTTGGTGTAGAACAAAAAAATTCTTTTCATTTGAATTCTTTTTTGCAAGCATCTCTCGAGAACACATCTAACGTCACTCTCTGTAATTATTTGCTTTAATATATCAAGATATGAACGAATTATCGCATTTATAGGATTATGGTGTGTTAGTTTGCTTAACTGGATACAGAGTCTATATACATTTTCACCTGAAATCCTACAAGCGATTGAGAATCTCGGAAGCACGCTCTGGACGTATGAACTAGTAAAATCATGATTTTCCTTTTTTTTCTCCTTGTTGACCGTTTAATCTCGCAAACGTGTCATTCTTATTCTATTCAATTATGGACCTTTATTTTTCTTTCCTGTTTTATATATCTATCAATTGGAAAACGCCTATAGCAGAGAATCTAGACTCTAAGAAAAACTCGAAACTCAAGCTGGCACGCCCACATCTACTTGTTCTATTACGGCCTACTGGTAGTTGACAATAACAGAAAGTGTCTCATCGTACATTAAGTGAATGCCTAACTGTCAACGAGTATGGAAAAAACTTTGCTGTCAATCTCATTATTTTTTTATTATAAATAATTGAAGGTAGGATGGAATAACAGTGCGAAACAAAAGAAGAATGAAGAAAACTGAGATCATCTTTCTTAAGAAGATTATTTCATTTACCTACAAGATAATGTTTTCTTTTGTGGGTCAAATCAAATTGTCTGCACAAACAAATATATTGTGTTTCTGGAGAATGACAGTAAAGATCTCTAATACTTATGAGTCTGAATGAGAGAAAGTAACGGAGATAGAAAGGAGAGAGAGAGAGAGAAAGAATACGGAGGCGAATAAAACGAGAGAGGACAAAATGTAGTTTTTTTTCTTCTCCTCTGATGTTGCTATCAAGCGTCTGAGGAAAGTCCGTGTTTGTCTTTAAACAGGAAAAGTTCCGAGAGAAGAGAACTTCTTGCTCAAGAGCACTTTAGATCGTGACTTCGTGCGTTTTTCTGCGTTTTGTTAACGATAAATATTAAATCCGGAGGTTCAACATGATCATATTTGTCAGCGAACGAAAACACTTTTATCTTCCATCTATTTGAACTCGAGTTCCATGATTTGGAAAAGATTTTTCTTCTAGAACATCGATGTAAATATATGAACGTTATTCGTTAAGCATACACTTCATTAACTTATTCTATTGGTTCTCTGCGTTTATGGCCAATTACTCTTTTTATTTTCATGTTCAGAAAAAAAAGAAGCACAGAAGTGGGTCTATTTATTATTCCAAAATCTCGACATCGGCAAAAAGAAAAACAATGGAAGCATCAGCCAAACACATAATTTATCGCGGCATAAAAATGAAGTTGAACAGCTAATTGCATTATGATTTAGCATTTTAAGGACGTATACCTACAATCAATTGTAGGATGCATTGATTCACATTTTATTTTATTAATAGCTAGAAAGGAAAACAAGCAAATCGAATTAACTAGAATAACTTACTATCATGCTATCTCAACGTCGCTCCTATACATTGCACCAATAATACGAGCCAGACGAACAAAGAATTTTTTTCTTCATTGTCATTGTCCGTCCTAACTCGCACGATCGAGCGCAAGTGAAGATCAACTTTCAATTGAATGACTCCTATCGAAGAAAAACAACAACTCGCTTCTCTAATTTTTAAACGAAACAGAATACGAAAAGACGAACAGTATGCACTTCAATATATACAGAGAAAGAAGAGAGAGAGAGAGATTCGTTTTGCCTATCTCTTAAGCCAACATTGATGGTGAGAATGGTATCGTAAGCTAACAATCATAAGTCATTTACATGTAACGATGGGAATGATAGTCAGATGGAACATATATATAACCGTAGTGCTATCTTAATTTATCGATAAAATAAGAAGAGAGAACTATGATAAACATCGTGTTGTTCACACTTTTCAAAACTGATGTCTTTTTCTTTTTTTTTAAATGTTTAACTCGGTATGGAATGACTTCGACTGTGGTATATGACAGCTTCTCATGACGATTAAGTGGATGAAGAAGGGGAAGAGAAAGGAAAGGAAAGGCTTAAGAGAATCTTCTACGTTGTTGATGGAGATAATTTATAAAATGCAATCAATTCGATCTAGATACGTGTGCAAATACATATATACACATATATATATGATGATTAAGTTTTCGAGCGCATGAAAATCAATTACCACGAAAAGAAAAAAGAAGGAGAAAAATACAATGAGTGTCTTTCAATTAATATCCGCTGGTAACAGAAGGCGATGAGTGTAATCGGAACCATAAGTGTGTCTTATATTCGGAGTACGTTTGCTTGACAAATAGTTATTAGTTCCCTCTGACTGTCCATCAAGAGTAGGAATTGGTGAATTTGCATGACGCCTTGTACTTATAAGATTAGCTGATCGTGAACGTGTAAGTGAGTTAGTAGGAGAAGGCTTGCTTAGCGAATCTGGTACAGGATGAGTGGTATTATAACGGTACGCGGAAGATAACGGTCGATTTAACGAGTATAACAGTCGTGCATGAGCAGCAGAAGATGTTGAACGAACTGGAACAGTAGGTGGTTTTGTAACAGAGAAATTAATACTTGGCTGTGCGCATTGAAAAGCTATTGTTGCTGGTTTCAAAACAGTTCGCGAAGAAGAAGTTGTCGGACGCGTTGCTACGGTTACGCTATTTTCATTATGACGTGTTGAATGCTGGTTCGTAGTGAAAGGTAGTGTCGCTGATCGCACACGCCCTGAACGTGTGTTTCCAGCCGGCATGTGCTCATTAGAAGAGGAATTTGCTGATGATAATAATGATGTGTATGTAATACTGGATTCAGACATGGGTACATAAGTGAATGGAAGACTGCGAACATGTTCGGACTGATGAGGATGATGCGGAGTGGCTGGACGATATGAACGTTTTCGTTCTTCAACAGTTTCAGGTGTTACTAACAGATTGAATTCCGTATTCGTATTCATACGTGATCGTTCTTCTGGTGTATGAACAACAATTAATGGTGGATTGCACGATGAATTATGATCGAGTGAATCTTCAGTAATTTTCAATGTTTTAGTCCGCATAGACCAATCTGCCAGTCGACTTGTCGAAGAATAGAGAGTACTATTTGAACGAGTCAATGTAGTATATGGTTTGTGATTCGTAGCACTGGTTATATGAAGCGGTGACGAAGAAAATGGTGAATTAATCGATGTTGATGATGCCGGTTCTGCATAAATCCACGATCGATAAGGATCATAATTAGAATTGCGTACGGAATCGTAGAGAGGTACTTCATGCACCGTGGGGACGTCGTTGAATGAAACACTTTTGCGATGTGAAGGATCTCGAGAACGCTTAGCTGACAGAGAACGATAAAGACCTGACCGAGCTGGTAATGAGCTAGCGAGCAAATCGTTCGACATATTAACATCGATTTGATTGTTTATATTCGACATAAAGATACTTATACGAAGAAAAAGACGAATTCTATAGTTTCATGTTTATCTAAAGAAAAACTTCAAGTGAAAATGCGAATATTTACGTGAGTGGCAAGCTTTAACTCATACGAACACATGTGGTATGCGATCTGCTATTACACCATCAGCCTGTCCCACTCATTAATCTCTTCAAGGAAAAGCGTAGAACGATCAATGTTTACTTTTGAACGTGCACCATAATGCAAATAAAGGTATTTCTGTTTGACATCGTTTTTTTTCTTTCATCTCAATACTCGCGTTCAGGTTTTCATGCTCGACGACGAGGATGCCTATAGCTAACATCATTCCAAAACTTATGAGATGATGAAGAATAGGAGAGAACTGTGTGTGTGTGTGCGTGTAGGGAGGTTGACGTCCGTTGTTGCTCCCATTATTATTATTCCCTAAGAAGAAATTTGAATACAAAAAAAAGAGAAATCGACGAGAACAAACGATCATGGCCATGACAATTGCACGCAATATGAGTGTGAAAACATTGATCAGGTATTGACAATGAAGGAGACGATTGCAAAGCGAATACTCCACATCTCAGCCAGAAACTTCCTTTGTTTTCTCTTTTATTTCAGAGAAAAAATACAAGAATATACTAGTCGATCTATTAATCATCGGACAAATTAGCAGACAGCATCGTGTTCAAAAAGCGGATTTGTTTTCTTTCTTTTCTCTTCAGCAACGGATATCTTGCTCATTAAACTACCTGATAGAATTACTATATTTATAAAAACAAAAACCAATTAGAAAGACATTATTTGTTAAAAGCATATAAATTATTATTTTTTGTTTTTTTCTCTCCTTTAAATGACGGAAAAGGAAGTGGAATTAATCTTTAAGGTTTTTCTGAATATTTTATGTGAAAAATGAACAAAGACATCCGCTCGGTAGAAATTATCCGCACGACGAGAACTTCTATCTAAACAGTGCTAATCTCTAAGGAAGAGCATTCGCCACAAAAAAGACAACAGATCATATGTATCATAACAAAATCTATCAATCCTTAAATAGCTATGGTGAAAGTTCGAGGATAGGCGACAAGTACTTATGTCACATAAAAAGATTCTTCAAAGTTATGATCTTATCTGTCGATGCGAGCAAGCAGTTCTTGATTATATGAACTCTTCTGGCTGCATGCCGTTGTCAGGAACATTTTTCTCTTCGAAAATAAAATGTTTCGTGATTCAGGACAGCTAGTGTTATTTTTGGAGACTTTGTGTTCTTTCAGCCCTTCCAAGAATGTGCATGTACCCTCGTCGATTTGTATTGGGAGAATTTCTGGTTAACTTTTTAATTTCGGAGCGGAAGTGTTTGATCTGTTTGTTATTTCTATTAATTTTTAATGTTGAGTATAAAAATTTGATATTTACTCTCAACTTCCGTACACTCGAGCTAGATTTCAAATGCCACAGGAATGACTTGGCTCAATTTCCATAGTGCGAAGAACAAGTGATGATGTTGAACGTCATCTATACGAACCAACAACTAGTGGTGGATTGAGTTGTTGTTTTAGACTGTTTGTGTCGTCTCGACGTAGGAGGAAAAAATATACGGGCGTGATTGTCATCTTTGACGTTCTTGCCTTTTTCTTCTATTTACTTATTTGTATAAATCCTACACAGGTAAGTCTATGACAAGCAAAAAAGGATCGAGAAAAGTCGAAATTGAAACAAGTCATGATTTTATACTGTATGTAAAATAAACCAAATCATTCAGTCGAGATTCTCTAGAGAAATTTCAGTTGAAAATGATCTTTTTGCTTGTGCTAATTACACGACAGGGATAGAAAAGGAGCCTTCTAGTAGTTCTCGAAGGGCTTTTTGATCCACTTAATCGGATATTAATCTTTAACATCTAACGAAGTTGATAAGCACCGAAGGCGCCGACGGTATTCTGCTAATTATTCCTGCTACCTACGTTCTTTTTCTTCTCAAGAATTTTTCCGCCATTTATACTTAATCTTCGAGATTTCCTTTTTTTAGATAATCATGGTAGAACAATCTCCATCATCTGAAATCATACTCGATCATCGTAACGATTTAAGTGATGCCAACAGTGTGGATTCGTATGCTTTTGTTTGAAGATGATCATTCGCCGATGAATTATTTTTCTAGAGCGTTCAGTATTGATAGTGGAGTTGTAGCGTCTCAAGATCTGCATGAATACGATTCATCGTCAAGCACAGCTGAAAAGTTATTCTATGAACTACAGCGTGTGAAAGAAGATTTGAAGTATAAAGATCATGAAATTCTTCGAGCTAATCAAATACGTGAAAGTACCGATCGAGAAATTGAAGATCTAACAACATCATTATTCGAAGTAACTAGTAGAAGACGATGTTCAAATCTATGAATATGTGTTTTGTTCTAGTCAGCGCATGCTATGGTAGATCAAGCGAAACAAGCTCAAGCGAATGCAGAACAGAAGCTTAAAGTTTCAAATCAAACGGTAGAAATGTTTCTTGACTTCGACTGGAAACATAAGATTAAATTTTTCAATTATAGATCGATGCTCTCGTGCTCGAAAATGTTCAATTGAAGAAATCAATTAGCGAACTGAAACAAATTCTAAGTTCTTGTCGAACATCAATGGATATGTCACCTAATCATAACCATGTATGTCAATCATCTCTACCATCAAATAGTTGAAGTACATATCGAAATTTAGATCGATGAGGTTCTATTACGAGAATTTACATCTTGGGATGAAAACCCATCGATTGAACGCGATGCATCGCTATTTATCTATCGAGTTTATAACGAAGATATTCTACCATGTTTATCATTCCCGAACACCGAAGTAGGACAAATGGAAATGTAGAAATTCTAATCATAAATGTACTCGTATTTGCAGCTTTCATCAAAAGTCCTCGAAGCAATTGAAAATAATTGTGTAACTATGGAAGTTTGCCATTCGACTGGAAATCTCAAGTAAATTATCCTACACATGAATATGAAGATGTCTTACACTGATTTTTCAGAATGTGCTCATTGATGGGTGAAGTTTGTCAGTGTGACTTTCGAATTCGGTTGAGTGAAGATGGCTTATGGTATTTCATATCACGTTTGGCACGTAATCGGGTACGAATCCTGTTGTTATTTTCTTCAACATAATAACTTTCTGTTAACGCAGATCGCGAGTGTTTGTGATTTCTTTACATTCGTTCGACACGTCCAAAGTGGTTTGGTCAAAAGTTCAAGTATGTCTATAGAAGACCACATCGATGTTCAATTAAATATGTTTTCGTTTAGCTGAAGTTCGTTTCGACAGAATCCTCGAACGACGGAAACAGATGGCTTTCGCCCGTCTTGGATTGTAAACAAATACTCAAGCAGTTATTTATGAATGAATGTGGTCTCAGATTTATTTATTTTTCTTTGTCTGAATTGTGTGTCTTCCAAAGGAAACTTTTTTTTTATATGACTGTATTTAATGCAATAGAGAACACACATTGTAGCCTCGTCTGTATCTAAACTTTTAACAAATTTATCTTAAAAGTGAAGCAATGCTCCGAAAAGTACGTTTCGATGATCTATGATAATTATAATCGATTTATATCCTTTCTTCTGAAACGTACAAGTCTATGTAATCAGCTAAAGTGGGCCAATGCGGACGATTGCTGCTTCTAATTAAAGCACGAATGAAATGTCATGATTAATAAGAAACGTCCGTTTTTATTATACAAAAGAAAAATAAGAAGTATCCGACATGAAGATGAAAGAAGAATATCTGAGTTGAGAAATATTTCGCCGAGGACAAAAGTCACAAGCGTAGATGAAAGAAAATAAAATCAAGTCCGAATTATTGTGTTTCTTCTGTTGAGACTGCTTCCAATTTGGCTTGACTTTTGATGGCTTCAATTTTTTTATCATGTTCATTCAATTTTTCCATCAAACGATCTAATTGTTCTTGTCGATCTGCAAGGTCGGACGAAGAATGAAATAAATGTGTAGGGATAAAAAAAAAGGCGAACGTACTTGTTTCAGCTGTGTTCAATTTTTGATTGATTTTCTCTTGTAATGATTGTCGTTCTTCTTCGAGTTTAGCTAAATTTTGTTGAACACTGGCAAGACCTTTCTCAATCGGTGCTTTCGCTTTTTCGACTTTCGCTTGTAAGACACGTTCGCGATTTTCTTTCGCTGACTCGAGCTTTTTTTGTAATTTTTCTTCGGTTTGTTTGCGAAATTCTACAAACAAAATATGTTATCGTTTGTTTCGATGAATGCGATTGATAACTACCTTCAGCTTGTTGATCTTTGATCTTACTGATCTCACCGGGTCGATTGTTTTCAGCTGCAAGCAATGTGGCACGAAGTTGTTCCAAACTTAATCGACGTTCTTCAGCACGTTTCAACTTTTCAGTTATACTTTCCGGTGTTAATGGTGCGCTTAAATCTGTTTGATTTCCTTTGGCACTTGGCGAAAGAAAATGTAACGGTGGTTGAGTTGCACTGTGACGGGGCGATTCACCGAGTTTGACTTCAAAGGCAAGACCACCGGCGGATTCAGCTAATGCTGAGGAATCAGCAGTTATTGCTGTTCGTTTTGGCGCTATGAAAGGTCAAAAAGGCAGCAGTTTTCGAATGAAAGATCCCATGGCAAACTTACTTTCCATAATAGTAATACGATTGAACTGTGTAGGAGAAGGAAGAAACAGATCTGAAAAGAGAAAAATCACGATTTTTGTAATGGTGGATTGTATTCTCTTTCAAAACGTTTAAAATCTTCTTCAGTGAAAATTTCTTTTTCTTCGGTTTTCTTTTTCTCTTTCAAAGTTCTTTTCGACGGACCACCGAAACGATAATTATTTATTTGTTCAATTTGATCCGATGTCACAACCGGTTTGGAGAGCTTCTTCAATGTTAAACATGTTCGTGCCAATTGCTTTCGATCTTGAAATTTCGTCGGCTCAGTGACAATGGTCATATTTCTTTTCTTTTTCTTCTTCAGTGAATTTAATTTGTTTTTCGATTTCATTCCGTCATCGTGTTCATCGAGCATTTCTAAAGCTTTCTTGACAATTGATTTCGACATATCTTTGTTTTTTTCGTTCAAAGAATAATCCCGGTCCGACTGAGTATGATGAAGCGACAAACTCGACTATACATAAAATAATCAGCCAATAGGAATGCATTAAGCAACTTACACGTCTATGCATTTAGAGGTCAACTTAAATATACAACATTTCTTTCTCTTTTCTCTCGTACGTTGGAAGTTATTGATTCATTTGAAGAAATTACACTCACACGATATGTCCGGTCGACACTCGCGAAATCTTAGCGCCTCACTTTATGTTCGTGGCCTTTCGGAAAAAGTTCGGTATGTTATTTGCTCTTTCAAATACATTTGTTTCTGCCACGTAGTGTTTGTTTTCTACACGTAAAAAGGCATCGATTCCCCCTAGAAAACAGTCGAAGTGAAAAACGCATGGCTTTATGTTTTCCTGTAATTTGTCTCATTTATTTTCTTTTCTCTTTCCTAAGGTGTGTTACAAACGTGATCAAACAAATAACTAAAATCACATACAGACACATACATACATTGTCCCATTCTTTTGACGCAAGACTCTACAAGCAATCGTCTATACTCTTCAAAATCCTAACTAAACCATCAAGCAAATTCCAAAAAACAGAAAGACTTTTTTAACTAAATTCCCAGACAAATTCAAAAGAACAGACAAGGTTCAATAAATGAGATCCATTTCCGCACAAACTGGCGATTACGTACCAGACAGCACATCAGCAGTTTTCAAAACAAAATACAAGCAGTAGACGTATGCATCACACCATAGCTTTTGCTAGAGATGAGAGACGCTCGAGTTGAGACTTCATATTTTCCCTTCGTTATGAATACTTCTCGTTTGTGTAGAACGGAGAATTCGTTGTCCATCATGCCAGTGAATACCTCGTTGAAGATTTGTGATGAGTAAATGTTTATTTGATTTAGCTACGAAGATCTGAAGAAAATCTTTGGAAGATATGGTCGTATTGTTGACATTACGCTTCCATTAGATTACTACACTCGAGATGCAAAGGGATTCGGCTTTGTTGAATACGAAGAAAGTCGTGATGCCGGTAAGTGAAAATGAAAAAGTTTCTTGTGAAAGAAGACATTGGTTCTTGGATCTTTTAGAGGAAGCTCGACGTGCACTTGATCGTTATCGACTATTAGGACGAGAACTCGAAGTTGAATTTGCACGAGGCGATCGTAAAAGTAAGTAACAATGGTTGGAATAAGAATGCATCCATTCTCTTGTTTTGCCTCTTCTAGCACCATCGGAAATGAGAGCTCGAGAAAAAGAAGCGCGTCATGGTGGCCGGGGTGGTGATTATGAACGGCGCGATCGATCTCGAAGGTAAGTTCTTATTACAGCTCGCGCTTGACATTTTATTTTCATTTCTATACATTTAGCCGTGATCGTCGTCAACGCAGTGGTTCGCCAGTTGGCAGAGATCGACGCCGAGGCGACAGTCGATCACGTTCGCCGTACTCACGTTCTCCCGTACGACGACGGTAAGTTAATCGTCGGTGATGATCACACATAGTTGCTACTCTCGACCTAATGAGGGATGACGATAGGACTATTCCACTAAGATCTCTGAGACGATTAATGATTTGTTTGTATTTTTCCTTTTAGGGAAGGTAACAGCCGTTCTCGATCGAAATCCAATTCACCCAATTATGGTAAACGCAATGGTGCAGGAAGCAGCAGTGCTGGTGGTGGTGGTGGTGCTCGCCGTCTAAGTCGATCACGATCGCCTGCAGATAACTGAGTTCAATTTGACTTCAACTCGAAGAAATAAAACAGATGGATTTTCCTTTTGTTTCCAAGTCTGTGTTCGTATCTCTTCGATGTGTTTACTATTAGACAAGAAAGACAAACAATATATACATGTTTCTTTTTGTTTTCTTCTGTGTGTGTGTATTCTAATCGGCTACTTTTTCTCTTCTTCTACTACTTCTGTTTCGTTGTTGTTGCTTCTTTGATTCTTTACACAACGTACACATTAATCAGTTTTTTTCTTTTCTTCATATTACTTTACATTTGATGAAAACTGAGAGAAAAAAAAGAAACCGAAATGCGTTTTGTCGTTTGCCTATTGTCTATGCACATTTTTTGATTGTGTAATAAAAAATATTGAAGAAAAATAGTTCTGATCTTTATGCTTGTCTGCGCAGTCAAAAAATCATCATCTTACAAATCTGCTATTACAGAAGCATTCCTCTTATAACGACAGTCTAAACCAGATTTATGTAAACAAATCGCTTTCATCATCTTCGGAATGTCCGATGTATATGCAATAACAACACCATTAAAATAGCAATCTCTTGACAGATATTTAGATTTATTCAGGGATAAAGAATTTTATTTTCCTAAAAGACTATAAAAAAAAAACTTAACAAGTAAATAAATACATCACAGTCGAAAAAAAACGATTCATTTGTCTTGCGAGTTGTCTGGACGTTCTTGAGCCATGTTTAATTTATAATAAATACCACGCTCTTGAAGTAACTGATCGTGTCGACCACTTTCTTTGATTTCTCCACGATCGACTACACAAATTCGATCTGAATTTCGTATTGTTGATAAACGATGTGCGATGGTCACACATGTTCGACCAGCTCGCGCTTGGTCCAACGCTTCTTGCACAACTCGTTCACTCTTGTTATCCAGGGCAGATGTAGCTTCATCGAGAAGAAGAATTTTTGGATTCCGAATGAGCGCTCGAGCGATGGCGACTAGAGAGAATATCAGAATGACATGCGCTGTAGGACGTGAAAGAAATTTACTTCGTTGTTTTTGTCCACCGGACAATTGCCCACCTTTTGCACCACATGATGTACTATATCCCTAAAAAGCATGACCGGTATGTGAGAAAATCATCGATGCAGGCATGCAACAAACCTCGGGTAACGTGGAAATCAAATCATGAATATTAGCCTTTTTTGCTGCTAGTTCAATATCTTCTTGTGTTACTTCTCGATTATTATCGCCATATGCAATATTATCTCGAATGGAAAGATTGAAAAGAACAGGTTCCTGTTGAACCAAGCCCAGTAGAGAACGTAACCATTGTATATTTAAAGTTCTGACATCGTGTCCGTCGAGAAGAACTGCTCCAGTGAGCGGATCATAAAACCGCTGAATCAATGCAACAGACGTCGATTTGCCACTGCCGGATGGACCTACGAGCGCAGTTGTTTCACTGGAATTGCAAAGTAGATTAAAGTGACGTAAGATACGAAGTTTAGGGCGAGCAGGATATCGGAATCGCACGTCACGAAATTCAATATTTCCAGTCACAGCTGACTGAAAAGCCGAAAGCAAAAGGTCAATTGATGAAGCAAACAGTCATGAATAATCTTACTAGTTTTATTCCCGATGGATCATCAGGATCAATTTTTGACTCACGTTTTTGCAATTCAAAAATACGTATGGCACTTGCTTTACCCTTCGAATAATTTGGCACGAGCGATGCACTACGTCCGATCGACATTGCTGCGAAAGTTACAACGCTAAATACTCGAAATACATTGGCGAATTCCATTTCTTTGCTTTTAACGAGTGTAATACCATAACCAAACGATGTGGCGTGGACTAGAGAAATTAAGTCAATCCGACGAACCGAAATCAAATGATTCTTACTGAAATACATCAACGAATTTGCTAGAGCATTTGCAAAAGCAATGTAGTGAAGACTGAGCATACGACTTCTAAAAGTGAAAACTATCACTGAGCAAAACGAACAAATTGTGAGAACTCATACTTAAAATCGCGATCGAACGCTTGTCTATACAGACTTATAAATCTATCTTCTTGATGGAGTGATACAACTGTTCGAATATTTTCAATAGCCTGCGTCGCTTGCTAAATGAGAAAGTCATGTTCGGCAAGGTGAAGATCTTACTCGAGCAAATGCACTTACTTTTCCACCATCTTCAGCGCTTGATGTGGCGGATTTTTTATTTCCGGATGCTTTAGAAAATTGTTGTCCTTGAATGATACCTGTAAAAATCATCAGCGGTGTAAAACAGAGAATAACCAACGTCAATTTCCATCCAGCAATGAAACTAATGACAAGAGCCGTAATGAGAGCTCCAACTGAATTGAGAATAGCACCAAATGTTGGCCCAGTAAAACCTTTCAATGCTGCCGCATCCGATGACAACCGTGTTACTAATGCACCCAAGTTATTTTCATCCAAATCGAACCATCCGATTTCTTGTCGGAGCATACTTTTGAACGAAATAATTCTCATTCGCATGGTTAATTCCTCTCCTGCTTTGCCCAATGTAACTGACGATACGAATTGACTTATAGCACCGGCGACACCAACTAAGAAGAGTACATAAGTATATACTCGAATTTGGTCTTCTTGTTTCTGTGGATCAGTCTCGGCCAAAGCACCGAATACTTCGGAAAAGATCAATGAAAATGCCTGGAAAAGTAACGGCTTATGTTTAGAAAATCATATTATTCGATATTCACAAACCGGTGTTATACCACCATAAACAAGTGAAGCTATTCCACCTAATACAAGATAGAACCATTCGGGAGCGTTCAATCGTAAGACTTTCAATATTGTTGGCATACGAAATCGGGACCGTTTCTCGTCGTTCTGATCTGTTTCGAAATGATCGCCAAGTTCACTACCAGCTTCTGATATGCCAGATTTCGCTGAAATAATTGATGAACGTCTCAGAGTAATGGACGCTCGACGAATAGCACTGTGAGGTTTTTCCTTAGCTGATTTGCTTGCGGCACGTGTCAGTTCTTCTTCAAAATCATCTTCAATTTCATTGTCAACTTTTTCCTGCTCTTTTTCACTTTGTGCAATGACTAGCTCGTAATAGAGTCCTTTATGCTGCATCAATTCATTGTGTGTGCCATATTCCACAACATGGCCGCGATCTAAACCAACGATAATATCTGCATTTTTGATTGTACTCAAACGATGGGCAATAATAATGGTCGTTCGACCTTCTTTGGCTTTATCCAACGCATCTTGAACAACTTTTTCACTTGTATTATCTAAAATAATAGATAATTTTTGTTATTAATTTTATGTGCGATCGATTACCGAGCGCAGATGTAGCTTCGTCAAGTAATAATAATTTTGGATTTGAAATCAGTGCTCGAGCAATAGCAACTAAATGAAATAAACAATTGTCTGAACAGGTGCCATCGATAATCGTCCACTAACCTCGTTGTTTTTGTCCACCGCTTAGCTTATCACCGGAAGAAGTCTTGTAATTCTAAAACGATAAAACACGAACACATGTTCTGTTTTAAACATATGCGTCAAGATTTACTTGTGGTAACTTCATGATAAACTCGTGTGCATTTGCCATTCTTGCTGCAGCGATAACTTCCTCGTCTGTGGCATCCGGCTTACCAAAGCGAATATTATCTTCGATGGTACCAAAGAATAGGACAGGTTCTTGAGAAACAATACCGATATTCGATCGTAACCATCTCAGATTAAGTGAACGCAAATCTCGACCATCGAGTAATACTGTGCCTTGATCGGGATCGTAAAACCGTTGAATCAATTGTATTGACGTACTTTTACCACAGCCAGAGGAACCACAAAGTGCTACTGTTTTTCCTGCGGGAATTTTCATTGTTAAACCATTGAGAACCTATTAGCAATATTTAAACAAAGAAATTCATCGCAACATTTCCTTACCGGCGCGTCTTGTCGAGCTGGATACGTAAATTGTACATCTTTAAATTCAATATCACCTGTAAACGTCGCCGGTTGTTCTCCATCGGTACTAAATATATTGATTTTGGATTTCCGCTGAATGACATCAAATACATAAGCGCCCGAGCCTGACGCTTCTGCAAACGATTGTAAGTTCGGAATCAAACTTGATAAAGAAAATGTCGTCGTTAGACATGAAATGAAGACCTTAAATAAACGAACTTTTCTAATCGTTCATACCCATCCGTAAATACGTACCACCATCCAATGACCAGCAGAATAATTGTTACATTCAGTTCGGATCAGATATGGTCCATACCAAAAGATAATAGCAATACCACCATAGAGTACAACATTAACCAACGCTTGTGCTAAACCTAACAAGAAGCCTTTTTGAATACCAACGCGTCTGCCTTGCGTTAAATTGCTTTCGTATCTGTCGAGAAAATAGAAAATGGATTTTGTTTCCTTTACGTAGAACCTCAACTTACCTTTGTAATTCTCTCGGTTGTCCACTAAATGCTGTTACTGTTCGAATAGCACCTAAAACTTCTTGGGCAATGGCATTTGCCGAACTATAAGCTTTGAGTTCTAAGATGGTATACTTAACCATAATCTAAAGAACAATGATCCATATTTATTTTCAATTATGATTAGTTCATTGACGTGTACTTACGCGAATGAGAACATTGATTGAAAGAACGATGAGTGGGGATATGGAGAGGAAAACAAGAGTCAACTTCCAACCAGTATAGAACGAAAATATCAATGTGGCAATAATTCGAGAGACAAGACAGATGAAGTCAGCAACACGAAAGCCAGTACCCTCGCGAATGTTTTCTAAATCGTCGACAAGACGACTAGACAGTTCACCTTTAATTGACACGAGAAGCAGTCAAAAATCTCCATTCGAGAACAAACAACATCGAAGTCACAAACCTGCATTTCGACAATCAAACCAGCCAATTTCCTGACACATTATACTCTCGAAAAGTGCATACCGGATTCGTCGTAACTGTCTTTCGGATGCAATCATCTATAATTGCATCGAATCATAATATTACTTGTCTATTTCAACTTGAATAAAATATCTCTCACCCAGAGTGCATATGCAATCCAATGAGCAACGATGCTAGATGCTCCAAGAGTCGCGTACCATTTTATTATACCCTCGATTGTTGTGAATGGATCCCCAGTTGACGCTGGATCTTGGTAACTAAATGAACAGAAAACCAATTCAGTTCTGCTCTACGTATTCAATGGTTTCCATACCAGCCACTGCCGGATGTCGAATTGCCTCTGCCGATGGTGACTAGACCATTCATTACACTTTGAAACAACCACATCATAATTGGCATCGCTGCTCCAGTCGCAAGTGCTAAAAATACAATTAAAAACTTAATTCGTACGAAGAGAAGATAATCGATGTTATTTACCAACGATGCTGCCCAAGATCATTAATAAGATGTCCCATTTATCAGCAAATTTATGCTAGAGATAGTTATAATGTGTTTAAAAGATCTCTTTCTTGTTAAGTACCTACAATTTCAAACGTTTTCAATTTTCGAGCTTCGGGTTTCTTTTCTTCCACAGGCTTTTTCTCTTTTCTTTTGAAACACCGCTGAAAGAAGTTTTTTTTCGACTTGCCTTCTGTTGTCTTCACACTATCGATGGTCTCTTTATCATTGATATTTGCCATTATCTCTTTACCAAGTTGATTAACTGTATCATCGTCCATTGGAGTGACTTTGCCATTTGATTTCGACATACTTTTCGTCAAAAGATGTTTTTGTAAATGAAGTTAAGCAACGCAAGAACACTGTTTGCTTTTAAATAGCTGCAGTTGGTGTAATTATTCTTCTTCTTTTTCGATTTTTGTCCGCAACACGCGCATTATGTCACAACAATACAACGCCGTGCGAGAAGTACGATAGGGTACGTTCGACACGCTGATGTTCATACCATTTTCTACTGCATAGAACAGCATAAAGTTCTTGAAAACATGTTGTTTTGAAAAACACAGTGTGTAAACACCAATATGCTTGATAGAAAAGAAAAAAAAAGAATGACACATGTCTATTAATAGACGATGAAAATGGTGAACCAATTTCACTTTCAAATAAATATTTTGAACCAATAAAAACCGATCTGATGCAACAATCATTGCCTTCTTTAAACATTGTACTGATGACTCAGCATTTTACCAATTTTATATCGCATGCAGTGAAGGTGAAGTATTTATTACCGTCTAATATAAACAAAAAATTGAGAATTTGCAGTACAGCTAAAGTTCCGCAACTCATTTTGATCGGTGATATTTATCAAATTGTTTTTGGGTCAAGTCTGATGTAGCATACATCCCTCCTTTCTCTAACAATTCAGTATGTGTACCTCGGAAATATAATTTCTTCAGTCACTTTGCCACGATCGACAAAAGCGAGTGTTTCAGGGTTTTTTTGTACTGTCGATAAACGGCATGCGGTAGCCACACATGTTTGACCAGCTCGCACTTGATTGAACGCTTCTTGCACAGTTCGTTCACTTTTGTTGTTCAGGGCAGATGTGGCTTCGCCGAGAAGATCAGGATTACATGCACTACAGGACCTGAGAGAAACTTATTTCGTTGTTGTTGTTGTTGTTGTTGTTTACCGTTCAATTCAGTACCCGACAGCATTTTACATTTCTACGAGCGAAAGTATCACAATGATGCACAATCAAACGAGAGCGCACTTCGAGAGGCTGGTGATCCAACAAATGCAAACTGTTTTGCCTGATGAAATCTTATATGACCAGTTATTCAAAATCTAAAACCAAACTAGAAATTAGCTGGCCTTTAATGGCGAATAATTACACACCAGACTATCCTGACGATCAGGATAAGTAAAAGTGGACGACTAACTCGTTCTATTATGTCAATTCGGTCTGAATTGAGATGCAGTATTTGCTGCATTCTAGAACCAATCATCTCAAAACAACTTTATATTTCTTTCTATGCGATCATTCATACCATGCAAACTAAAACAATCTTATAACAAACGAAATAAATCCAAACATACTCGAGTTCACCGTCGTTTAGTTACTGTAAGAACAGGTTCAGACGACGAATTTAAACATTCTTGTTGAATTTCATGCAGGCCATACCGATGGAAAATGTTACCATATTGTTAATGCAATCGCAGAGTAATTGAACACATTAGATAAGCTGTGACATATTCCAGCATAAATACTTTTTTGAACTCCAGATTATTTTGGCGTTCACCAAATTCTTAGCGAATCTTAAATCGTTCCATCTACAGACAAATTCGATCAATCAAACTCTGTAAATACTTCTTTCTGCTGACCATAAAACGCCGTGACCATTTGGATATGATGTAAAGCTTCTTGAATGGCAGATGCTGCACACGCAAACGTCTTTACTGCTTTATTTGTGAATTTAACCACTAACTGAAGAAAAAACAGCGATCAATGATTAAATCCTTCATACCTTTTCCAAATCGGCCGTTTTACTTCGACTGCCAGATTAAACGTAGGGACGACCAATGGAGTTATCGATAAAAATGCCAATGTTAATTTGTAATCTCGACTAAATGCGTATGCCAGCGTACTGAGTACCCATAATAAGGTGAAGAGAATATCAGGAGCTTGTCCAATGGAAAAGAAAACAGGTAAGATATCTTATTGAACGCAACAAATCGACTTCACCTACTTCATACCATCCTTACCTCGATCTATACGAAGAAATGGAATGTGGCCCAATGTTCAGAAAAATGCCAGCCTACCAAGATCGGTAATCAATCGATTGTTCAACGCTCTTACATTACACAGGCCAAACCACGTAACTTACCGTCGCAGAATATGCCAAAAGAGTGCAAAACGATCCAAGACAGCGGCAACTACAATGTCAAGCATCCCATAATAGTTAATCATATGTTTCAAATCAACCATTGGCATATTCGTATCATTAGAGACCTGTAAACTAAGATATACAGAATGTGCAAAAGATTACTATCTTAGAAATTCTATACCAGCGAACCGAAGCGTAAAAGTTTACTGGTCGACTACTGTACCAATCAACATGAGAAAATAGTCGGATTTCTCTGCGAATTTATACAGTTTCAATTTCGTTATATTCTTGGCACTTTCGAAGAAATCTAAATGAAGCACATAGCTACTGATGAAAAGAGTATCGAATTCTCCTGGAATAGATGTACTTCAACTAGATAATTGTCATATACAAGGACCGCAGAGTAGTTCACAAACTTCTTTTTTCTCAAGTGTTTTATTTCTCATGGTCAATGCTAATCTCTTCCGATAGTTATTTCAAAGAAAACGAACTGCTCTCATTGATCACCGTTGACAACAAATTTGCTTTTAACCGCTCTTCAACAGATTGAAAATTCCCGTGATGGATTGGTACAGTTGGATTAGACACAAGCCATCATCATTAAAAAGTAAATGAACACATATCGTTCTTGCACCTTGTCTATGATATAGTGAACGAACAGAGAAAGAAAAATTTCTATCTCTATTCAACCATACGACATAAAGCGTATCTATTGTTACAACAATGAGTAGATGTAGTAGACAGTACCATGCATGATGTTCTATAGGACAAGTTTAGATCACACTGAGCGTTATTCCGACAATTTATTTAATATTTGAAGAGAAAAAAAACCAACAATAATCTATTATTTAATAAAGTTGTTTATCAGGCACTTTAAAGTCGTTCACGTTCAAGTTGAACCAGTGAAACGTTTCAGTCTGTCGAAATACATCGATGGACGATGTTCAAGAAGCCACATACCAGCTGGTGATGTTGGATTACGATAGGCATATACATACGTAACCCCAAATGCGACGAGAGAAAGAATGAGAACTGACATTAATAAGGTGACGATAATGGTACGAAATGTTGAATAAGTTGGAGAAGACGGATGTGAATATTGTTTTTGTCGTTCATAGTGAGCTATCGATGGTGCCGAAGTTGTCAACGGTAAATTAATATCGTCATAAGCATCCTCGAGATTATTTGAACAGGTATCTTCCGAAGCTAGTCGATGACACTGAGATCGAATCCATTGTTGACGAGAGCGATCGAACCCATCCGAACATTTTTGTATATCACCGCACCACGAACAATTGTATCGTTTACCACGATTGGCCAGACATGATGTACAATCCGTAAATGTGTTACAAGCTTAATCAAAGAACATGATTTCGTTTGTGAACGTCGTGTTCATCACTTACTCTGATCCATATCCAAAAGCACTGATACTCCACTGTGAATTTTCTCTTTATCCAAATTGATTTTATCGTACAGTGTTATAACGCGAACAATATGTTCTTTCGTCGCGTGTTGAGATAAATACGCATCTGATACGCCGATACGGTGTGCATGATTGGCGCTGGACACTTTCACTTTTGGTATTTGTAAATAGTTAAAATAGATATTTCCTATTCAAAGGTAACAACAAGTCGAATTGGTTCGATAAGATGGCATCAAACGAACCATTATTTTGTAAAACAGCCTGAAATGTAAATGGGCCAGCATCTTGTTGATCTTGTAGAAAAAGTTCATTCCATGTACAAACAAAATGTGTTCCATTATCGTAGTAACTAATGTGCGATTGATTTCCACCGATCGATGCATCGAAATTCGCCATAAATGGTGCAATACTATGCATTCAAATACATCCTCAATTCTATCGTAAACGCCTTTTTCAAATCGACTTACTATTGCGTACTTCCGATCATGGCCGAATGCAGTAAATCGCCCGTATAGATAAAACCTAGAAAGATATTTCATATTCGATTGATATACACGATAGTTTGAAAACAATGAAAGCATTTAGTGATGCCAAAATGACATTTATTAATAGAAGCGAACGATATCATCAAAACTTACGAATGAAAGTTAGATTTCTGTCGAAGTATGACAAAATAAAGGAGATTATTCATGAAAAATGAGTTACTAAGTTTTCAATTACCTCCGGTTGCCACGAGAATTTTATGAATTGTATGACCGTAAAATGGAAAACCAAACTTTAAATGAATACCCTGCAAATATTAAGGATGTTCAATAAAAAAATCAAATTGATGAATGTTCTCATACAAATGCTGAACGATGGCGATTTGCTAAAGCGTGAATCCGAACGAATTGAGAATTGTCATGAATGAAATTAATTGTTCCGCCTTGAGATTTCGGAATAATATATGAGACGTTGTAATAGTGATGATCATTCTAATTTTTTAACACAATCGGTATCAAATAGGGAAAGATCTGCAAAGTGAAACTTACAACGAAAACGTTTTGTTCAGTTGTATTATAAAGTTTGTTATCGGATTCAACAAATTTCAGATCGTTATCTTCGTCAACATAAGCAAATTGTGATGATATAACTGTTTCTCCGGTTGTTAAGGCATTGTGAATCGCTGGGAAGATATGGGTAGGTGTTGTACTACTCAAACTGGCCAGTGCATCTTTTAATGCTAGAAGAAATTCTCTGTAAGTTGATTAGAATATTCTTTCGTAAACAAACTCTTACGCGAACACGCGTAATTCTCAAGTAATGTTTCAACTTGTCGCAGATTCAATGGACATTGATCTTGTACTTCTTTCCTGATTTCATTCGTGAAGTCAGAGATCGTGCTAGAATAAGAAATGATTGTTAATACGTTAACCGGAATGACATGTGAACTTACCGGCAATACTCATTATCTTTATTATGAGACCAGTAAGCAAACAATCGTTTCAGGATGACTAATCGTTTCTCATGCGGACATAGAAGGTCTTGTTCGTTGGTAGTACATTTGTCCATTCCGAGCAAACGAAGCAGATTGAGAATTAAAGCTCCATTCGATTTCACATTGAGCGGACAACGAAGTGAATCCAAACAGGATGAGAAATCCCTAAAGAGAAATGATTATTCGCAAATTTCTTCCAAAGTAAGTCTTTTACCTGCAATCGCGTAAGTTCGAACAGGTGAACAGTTTGACGTAGACGTTCCTTCCACATGAGACTTGGTCTTTATCAATTTCAGGAAAAAACCATGATGATTGATCACGTTTCTCACGTGTGTTTGTCGAAACGATTTCGTAAGCAGCGTTATGTACAAATGATGGATCGTTCAATACCAAGACATGATCGTCTCCAGAAGATTTATTGAGTAGAAAGAGTAAATAAGTAAATATCCCAATGAAATAGTTCATTGTATTGATCTAAAAATTCAATCCCGATGTCAAGACATCATATCTATCTAAGCTTTCGTATACACAACTAAAGACTAAAATGACAAAAGACAACTGTGCGTGTGTTTGTTTATTTGTGCTTTCGATTTGATATGATAGAAGAAGAAAAAGTGAAGAAAGAAGAAGAAGAAGAAAGTGCTCCACGAGGTCACCTGTATGCCTTTTCTCTCACTGAATCAATGAAGGTAGATCGAATGTCTCATTGATTATGTACGTCACGTTCTCTGTTCGTTCTTTTCCTCTTTTCGACGGTAAACGATTAATTGATCATTATCATAAGAGAAAACTAATCCTTGCGCCTATACACTTTTTTCTTCGTTTTTGTTTTTCTTTTCGTCGCTAACATTCATCTAATCATGGCCACGAATGGTAATGGTGCATCTCTATCTACCGATGAACGTTTAAAACAAGCCTTTGAAGTGCTTTCGAAACGAAACAACAATCGTCCACTAAGTTTCAAAGATGCTGGAACAGTCATACGTGCTGCTGGCTACAGCCCATCGAATAATGAATTGAAGAAGATATTGGCTGTGTCTTCTCCTCACCAGATGTTCGATTTAGAAACCATTGAAAGTGCATGTAAAGGCTTGAAGAAACGCTCGGAAAAAGAAGTGCACGACAGCTTACGTTGCTTCGATTACGAACGAAATGGTTTCATATCAGCTCAAGAATTGAAATACTTCTTAAGTACTCGCGGCGAAAAACTAAGTGAAGAAGAAATCGATGACATGTTACGTGATTTGGACATTGACCAGCAAGGTATGTTATCAATCGAACAAGCACTCTCGTTGTTTTTCGTCGGCAATTATACTGATTAAGGTTATCATCTGAAAAACAAACAAACAAACAAACATACATATTTTTTTTCTTGTTAAAAAGCAGCGAGTTCTCTTCGTCTTGTTTTTCTTATTCCATCATCAAGTGTTAATAAAGTGAGAAAAGAAAAAAATAAACTAAATGATGATAAAATATGCCAAATGTCATGAACATCGTAGGTGTTCAGTAGGATACATGCACGATTTCGCATACGTGAAATAGCCGGTTGAACTTCGTAACTCTTCACTTCTTGATAGAAAAAGTACAGCGATGATGACCAGAAGAAGATTGCCAGCAGAAGAAACAGAATGGAAAAACGTGTAAAATGTTCTCGGTGAATTATTTTCATTAATATGTAGTAGATTAAATAGATTGCTAGATTACCAAGAAAGACAAAGAGCAAATGATTTGGAAATGATTCAGGTTGAACAATGGCACCGTAGAGAGCAAATGCGATATTTACACAATTGGCTGGAATTAAGATCATCATACGATTTAAATAACGTGGACGAGAAAAGAAACCATTTTCGCGAACCAATCGATACAGATGAATCTGAAAATTCGAAGTAAATTTCATTGTCTTCTACTCGAACAACACTTACATGCACGCGAAAAGTGACTTTCAATCGTCCCATGTAATAAATCTTTCCGGTAAATGCGACGCAGGACAAGATATGGATACAAGCATAGGTAATCCAAAACCATTGTTCGTCATAGTACTAAATGAAAAGATAGAAGAAGAAAAGTGGTACAAATCGAAAACATACTACTCCGACGACAGTGACAAGAATAATCACAGCAAGGAATGAAAATGAGCCGGACGAACGAGGATTGATATCTGGATGTCTAGTTTGATAAATTTTGATTATGTTTAATACAGCTATAATGAACATGAAACTTGTATCGAATTGAAAATTTTGTTTCGATGGGCAAATATGGTAACTAAACACCATAAATTTTTATACAGCTGCTAACATAAAACGAACTTACCAGCCGCTCATCAACCCTTCCATGAATAATCCAATACCCATTGCGTAGAACAACCCAAAATGTTGGGGAATACCGTATTCCTAATTCGAACGAGAAAGAGAAACAGAATATTTCTTCGCCCAATTTCAAACAACTTACTTTGCCAATTGCTGGATATCTTGCCAAGAATCGAGCATAGGCCATATCTCTACAAAAGTAAAGTTTTGTCTCTGTTAACCAGTTCATTCTCACCAGATTTACCTTCGATAGACTATAATCAAGAAGAGTACACCAAGTGCACAATAGCCAATATTTGAAAAGACATTATTAAACGCTGTCAACATAGCGAATTGTCTTGTGCATAGAAAATTAAAGTAACATATATCTTCATTTCCTGATGCATCGATGTTCAGTTGATACTGTAAGACTAGTTGTATAACCGGTAAGGAATAGAATATGGCAATGGTTAGCATTGTTTGAGGATAGATGCGAAATTTTTGTTTTAAATAATCATAATCTTTAACACAAAGATCACTGACAGTGACATAACCAACCTAGAAACAGTAGATCATCGGTTTAGGAAGAACTTTTCGTTTATGAACGTACATTCGAGGTTTCGATTACTTCGACAGCTCCACCGGAATTTTCATATTCATTTGTACTTGTTGATTCAACATTCTCTTCGCCCTCAAATGTTTGATAACCTTGTTGATTATCTTCCCGTTCTATTCAATCGAAAAATCAAAAATATTGAACTTCACATTCGTATTTTCGGTTACCCGATATCTCGCGCTCCGTTCTTGCTTCCAATAAAGCTAAAGAACAACAGACAGGCAGTCAATCAACGTAAACTCCAATTCAGAAACATACGTAAATGTTCTGGAGCAAGATGATCGCTAGAAAATGATACAACCTTCATTACCGCTAATGTAATACATATGTTTTACTTACTAAATATCCGGATGTTTACACATAATTGCAAAAGCAAGAAAGTAGATCATTAGAAACATACCAATGGTAGTGAATATTGCAATATAAAGAAAATTATCTGAACAGAATGTTTTAATTGGCGATGTGTGAGGGTGAAACTTACAGTTTGCTGGAGGTTGAATTGTCACTGTCGCATTTTTTCGTCGTTGAACATCAACAATACCTGATGGTCGAATAACCGTTTGTTCTTGATCGTTTAAACAATCGGCATCTGTTGGTTTAACCAGAAATACGAGGAGAAATGTGTTCCGCTTCGGGAATTCACTCGCCTATAGCACATGAAAGTCATCTAAGAAATTCCGAAGCAAAATCAAGCGATCATCTACTTACATAAACATTAAATGATGAAATCGATGCCATCGTTTGGTAGTGTCCTTGTCGTGTACCGATTTCACTCACATCGTATACTGGACAATCGAATGATTGCACAGAAACAACGGTACATAACTGGTCAGTTGAACGAACGTCGATGAAAACGTTTTGAATATCGGGTGGAAATGTGAATTTGTAATAGATCGGCATAGCAGGTGAAACGAAAAACTGTCGACTAACACCGGTTCTAGTAATATAGAGACATGACGTGAAGAAAGTTCAAAGTATGTTCTTACTCGAGTAAAAAGTCAGTGATATTTTCCAATTGAAGTGAATAGTTAATCAAAGCGTTATTTGATGTCGAGATTTCAATGAAAACTCGACTTGTATGCGGAAGAGTACGATTAATCTCATTCTGTAAGCAAAGGATACGCGAAGCACTTGAGTAAACCATTCTAGACATGAATTAATTGTATTGAAATCAAACAAAAACATCAATTTTCAATTTACCCATTAGAAAATGTATATGGCAATGTCCACGAGATAACGCCACGAATTTGTCGAACGACAATCAATAATGGAGATTCTTGTTCAATTTTATATGTCATATTCGTAATTACACGAATAGCCTAGAAGAACACACAAGTTAAAAACATTCGCTAAACGATATACAAAATCTGCAACAGCAGCTTATTGGAAATCTGTTCATTCATAGAGCAGCAGCATTTTGATAACATTTCTTACTCATGCTTGCTAGATCCGATAACATCAATGCACTCGTCAGTTGTGCTTTCTCTCTCTTACCATTGTTGGATCGAATGAATATTCTACTGAGTAGAAATGTATTGAGCTCGAGTTGATACCACCGGAACATATCTCTCCAAATGTACAGTTTTTAATCTCAATATCTGGATTGATTATTGATTTAATCGGGCTATCTGAAAATTGCTCACTGTGTGCTAGTAGCACGAATAACTGGAAAAGAAGAAACGAGTTGTCGATCATTTTGCTTTGTTTTTCGAAAAGAATTTCTTACATAGAAACAAATCGGCCAGAATATCATTTTACATGACATGTCAAATGATAACGAATGGTATGCGAACGAACAATCAGTCTGTCTGTACAGTCTTAGTGTACATGTGATGAATCGATGAGTCATTCCGTCGTTAGCGACATCTATTTACTATCTTTGTTGGAAAAGAAACACTTCCGAAAGTTTTCTCTCAAAATCGACGGCATGTTTTACGAAGTTTCTTCTTGTTCAATCACAACAGATGTGTTTGAAGTCATATCGATGGGAGCAGATTGAATAATGGCGAATTCAGATGGCGTCTCATACGTTCTCTTCTCGATAGTCACTAGGCTATAAAATTCTCAAGATGAATTATCAAATCTTAAGCAATCCATCTCAACCGCCGATGAGTCGCCCGTTTGTTTTCAATAAACGAAACGAAAAAATCGACTGGCGTCGAATCGGTAAAGAAATTGTCGGAAGTTATTCGCAAATTTTCCATTCGTGTTTTCGTTTTAGCGGCCGTCGATGTCGATCGGGTGGCGAGAGAATTAGATTTTCAAGTGTTGCAAGATAATATTGAACAAATTACACTATGTAATATCGATTTAGAAGTGGTAAGTCAAAAGATATTCCTACAGTTTCATCTGTTATCTTAATTCATTGTAGGATTCACGAGCGATGGATCCGAATTTTCTAAAGCTATACAAGATGGCACAGTTAACAATTGAATATCTATTGGTTTGCCGATGTTCTCTCACAGTTGATATAATTTCAAGTGCTCTTTATTCCTTCTAGCTTTGCCAAGATCAAATTAGCAGTCAACTAGCGGAGAACGAACAGAATAAAAGCAAAGGTTTAGTGGTAAGATCATACCTCTCGCTGCGATATTCCTCGAAAATCTAATTTAGGATCATGAGCAATATAATCACGAAATTCAGAAACTAAAAGATGATTTGAATCGAACAAAAAAAGAATCGAAACGACGCAAAAAGCTGCTTGAAACGCAAGAGAAAATGTTACTGGCCCAACGACCGTCGTATCACACGGTATATCAGAATTTTCTTTCCAATTCAATATTTTGACTTTACTCTGTGTTTTCCAGTGTCCTGTTTGTGCACATTCATTTTTAACTTTTGATTATTTACAAGCACATATGCAGCGTCGTCATCCGGAATACGATTCTGGTCGAAAACGTGAACATGACGTTGATAGTGAGAAGGAAATGCAACGATTGAAAGATGAACTGCATAGTAAAGAAACCGAATTACAGTTGATTAAAGTGCAAAAGGTAAGAGAGTAGCATGGAAGCTGATGCATAGGAATTGTCATGTGTGATTTTAGACTGCCGATGAAGAGCGTATTCGCGAACGAGAGGAAACTATTCGTCTACTCAGAGTAAATGATTTGTTAGTAAAGTGAATCCAAACTCGACAAAGAGCCTCTTTTTATTTAGGAAGAAATTCAAAAATTAAGTGATAAAAATACGATTTTAGAAGAGAAGTGTTTCACTCTTCGATCGGTAGGAAATTTCTCATGACACTTGCTGTCTTTATCCTTGAGATTTCTTCAGAATGTTCAAACTGAAGTACCTTCGCCAGCACGACGTGAAGCCGGTGTCAAGGAGTTATTAAAAGAAAATAAGACGTTACGTGCTACAAATGAAGACCTAGTTTGTTTGATTGAATTTTGCATCTCTCTTAGATTAAATAAATATTCGTCTTAGAAACAAGCATTGCAACAAGCCGAAGCTCATTTGAAGAGAGAAGAGAAGTCGAAACGTCGTGTTGAACGTGAAAATCAAGATGTATGGCATGTCGATTGTTATAACAATTCTTTCGATTGTCTCTCATTTCTATAGCTTGAAAAGGAAATCAATCGATTGAATGACGCTCTTCAGTCTCTACAAAACGTGTCTGGTGACACAAGTCGGCTATCTGAAGAGTTACTTGCAACACGAAATGTAAGTTCAATGAAATAAAAACACGAAGAGCTCTGAATCCAATCGAATGTTTAGCGATACAATGAGGAGAGAAATCGCCGTAAGAAATTGCAAGAGGATCTTGATAATGCCAATGATCAGATAAATGAACTTCGGAATCAACCACCACCAGTTGTCGATCGCAAATCTCCTGTACCACCACTGCGACGAACATTTTCCCCGTCTCCTCCACCTACACCTGTGCCAGCACCTACGCAAACACGGCCGGCGCCCACTGTACAAATTCATCTTCCGCAATACTGTCCAAGTGTTGTACGAAAAATTAATACCGATCCAAATTTCCTCAATCGTTTTCGCAGTGAAACAAAAACACAATTACGCGATGAACTTAGTCAGTATGACAACTTGGGTGTTACGGAGGTAAATTTTAATGATCCAACAAAGGAAAATATTATCAATCTCTTGTGTTGCAGAAAGATACTCGAATTCCGACAAAAGACTTTCCAAGTAAAATGGATATTATTCAGCAAACTCGACAAAATATTCAAAATGTAAGCTACTACGACGCGTTGATCGAGGCTTTGCAATTCTAATCTATTTCTTCATGTAGGATTTACCAAATTTTGAACGTATACGTGCCGATATTAGTCGTACATTGGACCAGCTCGCCGCTGAACGATTGAGTAGTCAAACTGCGAAAGGCTCGGGCGGTGTCCGTTCATCAGGCGGTAAACTAGTGACATTCGATGTCGACGCTAAACATCAAGAACCGAAGTCGTCCAGAGGGCCATCTACAACTGTCCACTCGAATGGTGCACGTAACCCACCTCGTCCAAAAACCAGTTTCGCTTCGGATGATGAAAAAAGCCATACGAACACAGATGATAGTGATGGTTATAGTCAACCAACTAAGTCAGGTGGTACGATTGACATTCAGCCATCACCTCGGCGAAATCCACCGTCAACTGGTGTTAGTTCATTAGCAGCAGGAAGCTTGAGACCAGCGATAACTAACACGAATGGAACAATCTCGGCGATGGTTAGACCGCAAACAGCAACTCAGCGTTATGAATCTGAAAGGTAAAACCCTCTACGGGATGAAAATCAATCCTTCCCGGTCTTATTTACTTTTCTAGTGAGAGCGAAAGTCTTACGACGGAAAATGTGGCAACGAAAACGCGAATTATCGATCAGAAATTAGCTGATATTAATTCCAAAGGACACAAACCAACAGTTAATGCTGTTGCACAAGGCTTTCAACCGACTCGTGTCACAGTTAATTCTCGAGTAAAGAACATGTTTATGGCTTGTTTCATATAAAATTTCGTGCTTTTAGGATAACAAACGTGATGATGACGACGATGAGGACAGTGAATCATCATTGACTTCAATTGGTGACACAAATCCTCAACGAAAACCATCTAATATTCATCAGCCACACGCTGGGTAAGAATGATTAGTTTCTTCCATTGGCTGATATCCGGTTATTTTACTCATTTAGAGCCCGAGAAGCAGCAAATCATCATTATCATTTATCATCCGGAGATATGTCTCAAAACACATACGACTCGTAAGAGATTGTTTTCTACTCAAATCAAAGAATTTTAATTATTTATTTTTGCTTAGAATTATGAAATCATCAGCTCTCAAAGGTTAGTTGGATTGTGAAAGTAACTGGATTGATAGTGAATTTTTCTTTTCGTAGGTAACGAACTTCGACGACCCATGACTGCTGATTCAGCGAAAACTTCGAATGTTGACTCAGACGATAATCTGGAAGATGCAGAGGAAGAAGATGAAGAAGAAAATTCTCGCTAATTCACACCTATTTTGCTTTTTCAATATTTATTCGTTCATGTGTGTTTTTTTCTGCAAGTTTAAATTATATAGATATAACTATGTGGGTAGCTTTAGAAGAGTTTTACAGCTATTTTCAATCGATGTACTGCATATGATTTCTTTTTCACAGTTCTCTTTGTTTTCATAGGAATTTAAACAAGAAAAACACGTTTCCATGCTAAGTTTTAATAAAGGAACTCAATGAAAAACACCCGCTAAGACGTTGGCATTGTAGGGATACTTTTTTGATCGCGGCGGGTAAGGATGTGCTATTCGCTGGTTCATTGATGAATATCTGCTTTGGAGCTTGAATGCAGTCGTGATATTTTCAGACGGTGACCTTTTTTCGATTGCAAAAAATCAGAGTGTATGCTGATGATGACATCCGGTCGTTAATAAGTAACTTCTGATGCGAGATTTTCTAATTTCCTATTCACTTTCTATATCGACCCGTTGGTACACGCGTGACGACACATTATCCATCAGCTAGTTTCTATCTTTTTTCTTCCTGTATGTGCGCCAATTTGCAATTTTAAGAAAAGAATAACAGCACAAGAAGCGTATTGCCATCACCAGTTTTCTAGGAATTATAAAGAGTGAGAATATATAAACTCAGATTCGTATTCGTATTTGATGATATGTGCTTTAGTACAAGTCACGTGTCACCAAAATAGAGTATCTTGATCTAACAAGTGAGTTAAAAAAAAGTAGAACTCTCACGTTTCATAACATTTACATGATAATGACAACCTGATTTAGATTCTGCTATCATCTTTGGCCTCTAGATATGTTCTCGAAATACAGTTTGTCTGATGAATTCGAGTACATTGACACTGAATGCATGTTTTAATATCATTATCAACTGTTAACGTCACTGGTGCAAAAGTGGCGTGATCTACGATAAGCCACACTTGCTACTTCTTACCTGAATAAAGAAGATAGTAAAGAAGTCAACTATATAAAGCATGTCCGGCTAGAATCATAACTTGTACGCTTTCGACAACACGCGCTTGAAAACACCGTAGATATTGTAGTTGTACTTCTATCAATGATTATCTCAGTAGATCTTATCACCTCGAACATATGGACTGTGATATTGATCACTATACCTATACTGTATTTTATTTATTATCGAAAATTTCGAATATTCATATACGATCAACCGAAAAAAGTAACGAAAGGTAAAATTGCTCGAGGCAAATGTCCACCATCATACCCTAACGGTAAATTTTCAAGTTCCTCCATTGTCGGCTTGGCCAACAAAAAATTTCTTTATCATTTAGGATGGTTTTGGTTAATAGACTCGTGTAATTTAGCTCCAGGTGGCGTTAGATTTATCAACCATTGCGGCCGAGATGTTGTTGTTTTTCGTGGACATAACGGTAAACCATATGTTCTTGAAGCTTACTGTGCTCATATGGGTGGAAATCTCGGCGTTGGTGGTCGAGTTCGTGATATAAACTGTATTGAATGTCCATTTCATGGATGGGTTTACGATGGTGAAACAGGCACATGTGTGTTTTCCGATGGCGAAAATCGAATACCTCGACGTGTTGATACATTTGAATATGCCGATCTCGAACGCTGCACACCGTGTTCATCAGCTAATTCGAAATCCACGGAGTATTTACAAAAGATCGCAGAAAATCAAGAGATTAAATTGAAAACATATGAATGTCGAGAATTGAACGGATCGATCTTTGCTTGGTATCATGCAGATGAGAATTTAAGACATAAACCACTTTACGAATTAATCGACATTCAGGATGAGATCACTCGAAATACTATGGAAGGTAAAGTTTTCTGAAACATTCTCAAACCTATTCTTTACGGAAAAAAATCTTCAGTTCGCGGCGAGTCAATCAACTACGTCAATTGCCACGTTCAAGAGATACCTGAAAATGGTACGAACATTCAATATATCGATTGTTTATTTTCACATTCTCTTTAGGCAGCGACGTTCGTCATTTTGACTTCTTACATGAATCAATCCTTGATTCGATATCGTTTGTCAAATTCAAATGGACACCCTCAGCAGAACGTGCGACTAATCCAGATCTTCGGCAAATCATGGCCCATTCGAATCCCTCAGCACATGCATATAAAATGCATCTCTTCGATAAATTTCTCACTGAAGATAACGTTCGTTACATCAACGTTATTTGTTTGGATTGTTCTATTCGTTTCTTCGACAAATACGAAATCTTTCTCTTCAATACCACTGGATTTCAAATTGGACCATCGATTGTTTATCTGTTTCTTTGGTCACCCTATTTCAAATTAACACTCTTTCATACCTTAACTCCATTAGAAAAGTTTCATCAACGTGTGGTGCATCGTATCATAACTTCGACGTGGATGCCATATTGGCTGTCAGCTGCAATGTTAATGGGCGAAGTGAAGCAACTCTATGCCGACATGAAAATTTGGAATAAAAAAATCTTTACCGAAAAGTTGAACTACAATACGAAAAATTACGCAGACAAGTGTCTTCATTCGTATAGAAACTGGTATGCGCAATTCTATGAAGGCTGTTATGAACGAGAAGCCAAATCGCTTTCGTGGTAGACTATACTTCGTCCGTTGTTCTCTTGTTTTCCTTTGATGTTTGTAAACATTTTCGATAAAAGATAACGTTTTGAGATATATTTATACTTATGAAACAAACTGATATGCATTCTCTTGAACATTTATGAAGAGAACGAGAGAAAAAGACATGCCTAGGATGAAATCGTTGAATTAGTCCATTGTTTTACTGCTGTTTGCATTAAATATTGGGCATGAATGATATTATTTGGTAAACCAATTATACTAATAATTCGATCATTGCTTGGTAACGGATCGTCGAACTTGATCACACAGCCTGACTGCTGTCGAATCTGTGCTATACGACTGCAACGTGGTCCAAGGATCGACGACGATAATGAATTTGGAATTGTTACAAGAGTTGTCGTTGGCATCGGGCCATTATTTGACGGATAATATGGTTGATTGTTTCGATGATTATAATTGTTATTGTGTTGCTGATGATGATTGGGGTTGAATCGCGTGCGTGTGGCTTGAAAATCATGATTTTCCATGAAACCACCTGGAAGAAAAAAAAGTTGACATGAAAAGAAAATGTGTCAATAGTTGCCTCCTCGTACCGTAACGTTCAACATCAGCGCCGTCATAAACGGTTGGATCATAATTTCGTATAGGACCACGAATAGGTGTTTGATCGAGAATTGAATAAACTTCTGAAATCGATTAATTACCTCTGTTATTCGAATAGCGCGAGAAAAGCAAGCATATACCTCGTAAACACTCGATAATATTAGGTAATTCACCGCGTAATGAAAGAACCCGTTCTGTGGTATCGCCCGGTGTGGGATTTGGAAATACTTTTGTATCTAAATTATATTTTTGACGAAATTCTTTTATGCGATCACCACTTTTCCCCTATATCATAGAAAATTTTCATAAGGGAAACAAAAAAGTAGCTTGTTCATTCTTACAATGACTGCGCCCGCTTGTGACGAATGTATCATTGCACGTAGTTCAACAAAACCCGGTCGTACACCTTGATTTTGTGCCATGATAGGTAATATATCTCCCAAGATTGTCATTGCACGATCTTCATCACCGTAGAACACTAAAATTCGTTCGGGCGTGGGAGCTTGCGATATGTCAATTTGATTATGATATTTATTTCTTATCGATTGATAATTTTCACCATTCCGTCCGAATATGGCGTAAGCGTCCGATACCGCAATTAGAAATCGATATTCTGTACGGACTGATGGCGCATTTCGATTGCGTTTATGATCATTGGGATTCGATAAGATCTCTTCATTTGATCGTTTATTGCCCGGATACATACCATGATCCATTGAAATCGAAAGAACTAAATAAATATGAATGATGAATGAGAATGTCTTCTCTACGATTAGTTGTTTTCGTTTTACCAATTGCTAATGTTCAAAATTGTCAACAGATGTCACTCTACTGCGAACATTCACTTCGTTTTGATATATCGAATCTACAGAAAAGCACTTCCATGATAAGGCAACCTCTTTTTTTAATTATAAGCACTATTATGTTTATGGAATATTCAATGATGTACTCTTTCGTTTGTTTACACAGAAAGTGAACGACATCTTCGTATATGATGGAATTGTTTCTTGGAAAAGTCATGAGATCATTTGTTCCAAGACCATACACAAAACAAGCGACTTTGAATATTGATGAAAAAAAAAATCTATGAATAATGCTTTTTCGCTAATAACTGGTGCTTTAAAATAAAATAGAAAATTTTTTAAAATATGCTCTAGTTAATATAGCGGAGTTTTCTAGTTTTTTTTTCCTTTTCTCTTTGTTGCCCTCTTCATCACTGTCGTTATTGACAGAAAAAAACAGTGCTGTGTTCTCTTTTTTTTTAAATATCAAACTGTGGTGCATCTTTTCCTTCCAAAAAAAGTAAACAAAATGCCTGAACGTGATGCACCATTTGAGTTATCTGCAAAGAATTTACAAGTTAAGAAAGCAGTTTCACATAAGAAAAAGAACCCATTGCGAATTCAAACGACCAAACCCAAGAATTCCGTGAAACTCAGACCAACGAAGATTCCAGACCACTTCACATGGGCGTTGGTGTTGACAATCTTCTGCTTTTTTGTTATTGGACCGTGTTGGGCACTTTATAAAACATTCGAAGTACGACGAATGATTGCGAGCAAAGATTTCGACGGCGCACATCGTTTGTCAACTCGTATTTCTTCAACACTACTGATTTCCACAATAATTGGCGTTTTTGCATGGGTTTGCTTTCTATTCGCTTCAGCAGGCATCCTAATCACTGGTGTTCTGCTGAAAAATAAGTTTATTTAATCTACGAGTTCGTTTTTTTTTCCTATATGATAATAACACATTCGATTTTGTTTGTTTGTTTATTTATTTGTTTTATACAACTGAAAGAAAAACGAAAGGCAAACTTTTAGTCTAAATTATCGAAGACTTTTATCTGTCAGTCTTTCCCAAATCAGATTTACAAATCATTCCAGCACATCATTTCAACTGTACACTATTAGCCTGAATGACGTTCGATAAAATATCATTGATTTGATTAGTAGACGTTTGAAAACTAACAAAATGGTCAGGAAGGAAAAGAGAATAAAAATGACATTTCCTTTCTTTTTTTTCTTCTACAACTAGGAACGACACAGACATTTCTATAATATGATAAGTCTATTCGGAAGAAACATTACTTTAGAAAAGAGAGGCAATTCGTTCCGATAGTTGCCAGAAAATAAACAAGTGGATTTGTACATGCAACAACAGCGTCAAGACGGCTGATTTTGTATATTAAGGTTGGTATGTGATGAACTGCATTTAGCTTTCCGACAGCGATCTTACTCACCATCTAATGTCTGAAAGTTTATTCAATTCATTTTTCGAAGTAAACATAGATGGAAAACATGAGTTTCAGTTTTGTAAACAGTGTAGATTTTCCTGATCGACTTGCTTGGTTTCTCTAATTAACAAATGAGTAATATAACTGCGTATTTGATGACTTTTTCCTGTTAAGTACTCAGAAAATGAATGACGACACCTCTTTTGTTAAAAGCGAAAATCATATTAAAGAAATAGCGTTATTTACATGCATTTTCCAATTCTCATTCACTCACACTTCTACTCGTTGATTAATTTTCTTCTTTGTTCTCGTTTAACTGTTGCTATTTTTCAAACGAGAAATCAAATGATCGTCAGTTAGTCGAATTGTAAGTACTGCTTTAATAGAATAGAAATCTCGATGAATAATTCAAAAGTCAAATGGAGTCTTTTTTAGTAATGCCATCATCATCATCAGCGATTGAATTTTGTATAGGAAACATTAACTCGATGTCACTTGAGTCGCGGATTGATTCTTCATCGTCACCAGCAGTAGCGGCGTTACTCTTCTTCTCTTTTTTTTCCTTTTTCTCTGTGTTTCGCAGAAAGACTAATCAATCGATCATTCCATTGCTATAAGCCTCATTATTTCTTTTCCTCTTTAGACTTCACTTTGGTGAACAACTAAAGGATAATGCTAATATAAATACGTATGTCAAATTCGGATATAGGAAGCAATTTAGCCCTTCAATGCAATCGCGTATAATCTGCGCAGCTTTTCGAACGTGACATGCAATCTGGCCTTTTGATTGAACTCTAAAAGAACTCCTCCGAATTAATATAAATATTTTAGGTATTCGAATACAATGCCGATATGGTCATCAGTTCAGATGACATAATGTAATTACTATATATTTATTTCAGATAGGCACAATGCGTGGGCGTTCATGAGTAGGAGACGAACAAATAAATTTAGTTGATTCTCTTTCTTCCGCACTCTGTCTCTCTCTCTCTGTCTTTCTCTCTCTCTCTTCCATTTCAAATCCATTTCATACGAAACTCGTATTTATTTTCTACTCGTCTCGTGTAAGTGTGTGTGTATTAGAGAATGAGGGGGAGTAGCTTTTATAGAATGTAAAATGCCAGAGAAGACTGATGTTTAACATATAAGACATTTCGATAGCTTTGTCAATGAGGTCGTATGTCGTCATTGTTATGATTGCGTGTATTATTGTTTATCTGTTTGTCATCACCTAACTGAATCGTCAGCGAGTATAATTCGATCAGAAGTTTTGTCAATGTCTTTCAATTAGAATAACGATGAATCGCGACAAGGATGCATTGTTTATTCCAATTGAATACGAGACATACAGCGAAAAAAAAAGATTTGCAATCAACGTCTAGCGAATAGCATATTACTAATTCTCATGGAGACGTACTTTCATTTGATTATCTCTTGAGATTTTGAAAATCGCAATGAAAAAATCAGATGAATATATGAGAGTAATAAGTGCCATTAGTTGCCTATCAATCTTCGATGTAAGCATTTTCTTTTTTGCTTCTTTCAAACGAGAAAAAAAGAAGAAGAAGAAAACTTTCTATAAACTAATAGTGAACTTGATTAGAAACGTGTTAATGACAAATATATTTGTCTATTCGTTTGCATCTTTAAGACACTTTTCTTTGTAAGCAAGCATGGCGGAATCTTTTGTACTAGTTCGTGTTGTTTTTTCATTTCAGAATATCCTTCGAACTGCTAATTCCTTGTCCTTTCATCATGTTCTTCGACATATTGGCTATGTTCATTGTTACACTTCTCTCATCATTGTTTTTGTCTACCACATCCATATCTGCTTTGCCGTCATCAGCATCATCTTTGCAATTGATTACTAACTCACCATCTGCTGACTTCACTTCCTCACTCAGGCTTCTCAAACATCGTCCGGTAACGAGTGTTGATAGATCCGAAGTGTTCGTTGATGAAAGTAATGAAGATGATGATAGTTCCGACGAACAATTATTGAATATCTCTCCTCGCAAATTCTTCGCATTAGAAAGTCAACATCAAGAAAAACGATCTCCGCCATCACCACGAGTTCATGTCAATTCAGCTGTTGCGACGCTTGCTGAGTCATCCAGTATCGATAATGCCGTCGACTACGATCAATTTCAAGAGCCGATACGTTTATCATCGTCATTGAGAAAACTTGTCGAAACCAATCCATTGGCACGTGCTTGGCTGACCATGCTTCTCCAGAAACTTATGCAAGAACAACCAGTACCATACATTTTCAAGTATGGCCGCCGTCGAAAATAATCAAAAGCAATTTTGACGACGAGCCAAGAGTCAAGAAAAGTCGTTCTTTAAATATCACGCAACTTCTTTCTCATATCACCGACATCATCATCATAATTCAAGATTGTGTCTGAAGTGTGCCGGAGACCCAGAATAAAATTCCTTTCTCATAGCGTTGCTTTTTTCTCATTCATATCACCAAACAAAACCACAGAATACGGGCAAGAAAGTCAGTTGCGGTCTGATCAGATTATATAGTTTCATCACTAATGACATATTCATTTTATTGTATAAGTACATTAAAAATTTATTCTTTTCCTAGACACTATTATATAACGCACAATACAAACTCAAGGTTAGAAGTCTATATTATTCTATTCGATTTCATTATTCATGATATATCTACAAAGACATTGATGAAAAATAGAATTAGGATTAGTAGAGGCAATTCAATCAACTACAGGAGACAATGTTTGCTTTTTCTAAAAGAGAGTAAACAACAACTTTCCGTTGTCAAGTGAAAATAATGGATGTCTCAACGGATCTCTCGTGTAAATAACATTGAGGAGGTTCAATAGGAACTCGTGGCCTACTCACGAGCAATTTCCAAGGAATCATCATGGCCGGTGATGTTTATCCGAATGATACGTTTTTCGATAAAGAATAACTATTGCCCTTTAGAGATTAACGTCATCTATGACGAAATACCACTGGGACTAATATTTGAATTTTCTATTCTTCTCTTTCGTTCGCTGCTTGTCGTCTCTGTGCAGTTCGTTTCGTTCGAGATATCATGGCTCAAATTCCATTAACAAGTGTGAAGTTATTTGATAAATTATTGGGTAGTGAACTCGAAGTAACCTACATCTATCAACTGACATGTTTTTTTCCATAGATAAAACAACGAGTCCACTTCTACTTGACGTCGATTGGAAATCGATCGTTGAACTTTGCGATGTGATTAAAACACAACAAGTTGAGTAAGACGGATCCTCTTGAAAAATCGTCATGATTGTAGTTTTCAACATTGAGGTCGAAATATATCATTCAAGCAATCAAGGGAAAACTTCACCATGAAAATCCACATGTAGTTCTACATACTCTCGAAGTAAATCGTCTATTCAAATATACATTGAATTTGATCGATTTTCTTAGTGCTTGGAATCAATCATGAAAAACTGTGGTGATTCAATTCATAAAGAATTGGCACAGAAAGATTTCATGGACGATTTCAAAGATTTCGCCAATAAGAAAAGTCCGGAGCGAATTCGTAATAAAGTATTACAATTGATTCATTGTTGGTCACACGGTCTTGGTACACTCGATCGGAATATTTTCAACAACAATTGAGGTCTGCATTTGTTTATAGGCTCACAATACCAGCTTTTCACGGATGCGTATACTCAGATGAAGGCAAAAAATTATGATTTTCCGCTGTACAAGGAAAGTGAAGCGATGTTCAAGACGGAGAACGCAGCATCCGAACAGCGTGGTTACCGAGAGTGTTTCTGCTGTCAGCAAGTTTTCACAGCAGTCATACCCAAAGTAGATGGCAACTTTGGCGTATTATTACGAGTTGATATTGGATTGTTTTTAGCATCATTGTCGTGCATGTGGAAATCTTTTTTGTGAGAAATGTACAAACAGTCTATCATGGAGAATATGTGATTACTCGTAATATTTTTTAGGTTCGTCGAAACGCTGTGCGGTTCCAAAATTTCATAAGGATCGACAAGTGCGAGTTTGTGAATCATGTTATGAAAAGCTCACAACTGAGTAAGAAGTTTTATGTGCATACTATTATTATCCTTTTATTGTGTTTTGATATTTAGAATACCGACATCGGTTTTACCTTCACAAGTAGTGATCATCTATTTGGTATAGATAAGTGATGAATGCTGTTTTGTTTTGTTGTTTAGAAAGATAGTCGATCTGAAGCCAACGAAGATCTTCAGCCTGCCCTGGTGATTTCGCAGAGCGAGTTGGATGAGGAAAAAAAGCGACAAAAGAACGATGCAAGTGAAAACGGTACCATAGTCAATGAGCCAGAGAATCTTTCACTAGTAAACATTATTTCAAACGTTTTTTCATTGTAAATGTGTCATTTTGTTGGCATGTAGAAACAATCCGACGATGACGATGAAATCGATCAATTTACAAGTCTTGCGATCGAACATATCAACAATTTCAAATTGCGCATGTTGAGTAATCAACAACGCAATCGGAATATTTCGACTGACACTGCTGTACAATCGGCTTTTGTTGTTCTGCAACATTTGCATCCTGAATTGCATCGTTTCATGAAATTACTCGATAATAAACGAAGTAAACGTGTTTCCCCATTCTTCTCCACGTAACCTATCTATCGATTTTAGCTTGTTACGAAACTTTGCAAGATAAATTAACTCAATTGAAAGACGCTCGAGAAGCATTGAACGCGTTACGAAATGATCACTACGAAAAAAAACAACAAGAGGCATTTGAACGCAGCCGACAACGTCAATTACAATTAGCCCAGACACTTGACTTCATGAAGCAAAAGAAACAAGTTCGTGTCCGCATTTTTGTCACGAATTGTGAACATATTGAAAGCAATTATCACATTTAGGAGTATCTTGAATATCAACAGCAACTTTATCTTCAACGTTCAGCTCAACAAGAACTGGAAATGCACAATCGTCTTGAACAACAACGACAACTCGCACTAGCGCGTGAACAACACTCTCATCCGATGGTTTCATACAATTCTATGCAGATCCATCCACCAGATGTACAAGCGCCATCACTCTATGCTAATCTGTCTCACACAAAATATTGCTATACAAGTATTTCAGCAATTTTCTAATCTTTACCTTGTCCTAATGTCGAATCATGTGTCATGAGTACATGATTCTGTTAGCGTATTCGATTAACCAATGAGAATATGAAATTCGGTATTTTCATTCTTGACTCATTCTGACTATTTGTTTAGATAATCATTACATCCATCCCACTGGACAAACACCACTAACTAATTTAACTGCACCATATATTCATCATTGTCAACAGTCACACAACGCTCCGATAGGAAATCCAAACAATCATGATCCACACTTGATTATGTTTAATTGAACTCGATCTACAGAATTGCCTTTTCTTTTTCTTATAAGTTCTGTCATAGTAATTTTTCATTCTACATTTTCCTTTCTTTGACAAATATTTTTTATTCGAATAAAATACAGAAATCATTATGAGTCAAAACAATCATTTAGCAATCTGATGTACTATGGCGTTCGTACATGAATAAATAATGACGCTGACGATGTGAACGAACAAAGGTAATAGAACGAATAAGGGACGAACATGTACATGTCTATTATAGCGAATGTTTTCTTTCTTCTCTTTCTCTTTCTCTAACGGTAGATACGCGCCCACGCATCGCAAACAGATCTATATATACATATGTGCATCCATTACTTTTAGATAATCAGTAAATCACGACTTCTTCATCTCCAATTACATTCACATCAAGAGATATCTTATCTGTGCTGTTCCTTTGCTTTCTTGGAATACAGAATGAGTGGTGTTATTCATCGTCAACAAAAACTTTGTTCATCAACAATTCAACCATTAGACCGACATTTGTCGGAAATCGATGAAAAAGATGGAACAATTTACATCAATGCTGGAATCGATTCGACATGGTTAGTGCATTGAAAGCTTCTTTTTTTTCCGCATTCGACAGCATTTTCTGTTCATATTTAGTTGTAAAAAACGAAGTCGAATGATACATACATTAACCAATGGTATTGTCATATCTACGAACGGACAAAATTTCAATGATGATTTATTGAATCGGAATTCTCGTCAAAACGAATGTCATTCCAGAAGTAATGGTTGTTGTTCACATTGTGGTAAATAATTATAATTCAGTTACTTGACAATTTTGCTTTGTTGCATCATTTCAAAGAAAAGAAATTTTCTTTTGTTCTTGGTTTTGTTTTCTTATTGTACAGAGAGTTCTATTTTCTTTTGTTCGTTTTCAATTGTGCAGAATCTTTCCAAAGACACACAGTGAAAATGAACAACATATATATTGTATTTAATTATTGTTTATCTTGTGGTCAGTGTGACTTCTTCATTTTTCTTTGTATCTTTTTTGTTGATTTATTAAATATAAAGTAAAGATTATTCATTGTGGATATAGATCATAATCGAATCTTTTTTTCATAGTCTAATTGGCATAATCTGTGGATGTTGAGATTGGCGAACTCATCATTTTTTTCGATAGGACGAGATGGAATTTGAAAAAATTTGTATCTTTGAAAATATATAATTTTTCTAGTTTTTCCAAACGTCGATTTCTCATTCGTTCGGATTTAACCAATGAGCGCGATGTTCTTTGTTTGTTTATTTTTTTTTTCCACCGAGATATAAAAGACTTATCGAATCTGTCTGTATTTTTCCGATCTCTTCAATTGAAACTTGGTACGACAAGATTTGCTTTGATAATGAGTGCTCTAACAAATGAATCGACAGTTAATGATGATCATTCGTCTTCGCGCGATGATCAACAAAGTCAACAACATACACAAGCACAACAACAGCGTTATCCATCGACGAATTCATCATCACGACATTCGACACCGAATTCATCCGGTGGGGAAAAACAATTTCATTTCAGTAATAGCTACAACACCGACCGGTATGAGAAAAACATTCGAGTACATTGAAAGAACAGAAATTCAATATTCATTTTCAGCGGATCGGGACAAAACTCTCGAACGAGCTCGGTTGCTGAATTAGGAACAGTCAATAATGAAGGGTTTTCGAACTATACAGAGATAATTCATCATTTGCAGTCAGGTACGTAGTTTCGCTGTTCACCATCAAATGACATTTACTCCTTCATTGCCATTCAGTTTGGAATAGCCATAACAAACCAGCGGATGGTGCTCGTCGAACAGCCCATAATTCGGGTTCAGTATCAAGTAATGATCCGAATAATAATGAATCTATCTCATCAAACTATTCAAAAGATCATTCACAACCGACATCTACATCTCAACATCAGCATTACTCACATCATCAGTCCGGTCAACAACAGAATAATCAGTATTCCGGGCAGCAGTATCGATCGAGTTACAATAATTCCCGTCGAGGTGGTGGTAACAGTAGCGGTAATTACACTCGCAACTACAGCGGGGGTAACAATGATGGATATTGGAATCAGAAACCCAATCGTTTTTCAGCTAATCGTCCAGTGAACAGTCTGATGACCAATTCAACCAACTATCAACAACAGCAATCGCAATCATCACCGCCAACACAACGACGTCAAGGTGATATGCAACAGCAACAATACCATCAGAATGACCAACAATCTTCCCAACCCTATCATAAAAGTGAGATTTGAGGAATTGTTTTCATGTTAATGCATCTCAATTTATGCATATATCAATAAAAAGGAATATTTATTAAAGAAATGTTTGAGAGATATCGCTATCAGTAAATTATTCATCCCACGCGGTAAGTTCAAAAGCAATAGAGCACTAAGCTGACTAGTGAAGAAATCAGACTCATATTAATAAACCCACCCAGTCTTCGATTAGCTATGAGATTTACTTGTTTAGAAAATCGCTCCGATCATGATCGTCGTCCAAACGGTTACAACTCTCAACATCAACAACAATCATCGTCGGATTATTCGTTAAACAGTCATCATCAGCCAAGCAACAGTGTTCAAAATCTCAATTCAGCTGATCATTCACATATTAGTAATGCACAGTCGTTTTCGGGCAATTTAAACTCGTATACCAGATAGTTTTCTTTGTCAACTTTCTTTTCATGTAACTAGTTGTTATATAAGAGAACCAATTTCTTCTTCTTCTTCTTCTCAAATCATCAGAGGTTTCGAACTCTCTAAACAATATCTCTCTCCGATAGTGATCAAGTATTTTGTTCCCTTCTTTATTTATGTGCTTCAAAGAAAAAGGAAATCTAGAACATTTTTTTCTTCTTTGGTTCATTATTGTTGTTGCTGTTGTTGTGCCTGTGACTTTTTGTTAGAAGAACATCGTCTCGTATTTCGTTCGTTCCGTTTTTTTTTGTCTCTAATGCTTATGTTATTGATTTCATTTCGTTCGACGTTCTCTTTTCTTTTAATTATGAAATATTCAAAACACAAAAAAACAACTTTCAGTTTTTATATATCTCTCTCTATTCTTTAGATAGAACAGATTTAGCTTTTATTTCATTAACGGATTCATGCTTTTACAATGACTAATCGATTTAAACCTAATGTTGCTTGTTTTTCTTTTCGTTCCTAGGTCATGGTAATCAGTCTAGTTGAACTGTGTGCGAACACAGTTGTTAATCATTTCGATCTGATAGTTAGTCAACAGTCAGCACGGCTAACTTCACTCGCAGTCGATGCCAAAGCTCGGCTCTTTCAATTACTTTCTCATCGCGGCCTGATTACGGATGATAATCTCTCATATTTACTCAATTGTCGTACGCGTACATTCGATTTGCGCGATTGTGCCAAAATAACCGATCAGTCCTTGATTCTAATGGCACGTTGTTCGTTAAATGCTCAAATCGAACGCAAGCGTCTGGAATCGAATCAAAATCAAGTCTCAACATTTACGATTACATCTGTACTGAATCCATCGATAATCTATCTTCATGGAAGCAGTATAACTGATCAGGGTATAATTGAATTCGTTCAACAATACCCATCCTTGCGAAAGATTCGTTTACAGAATTGTTCGCACATAACAGATGCAAGTATTTGTGCAATTGGAAAGTATTGTTTACGTTTGATGGAATTGGATCTAACTGGTTGCGTTCAGATCAGTGATGAAGGTGTCAATTCTCTTCGACTATTACCCTATATCCGATCATTGAGTTTATCTCAAACTCGTATTAGCGATGCAGCTTTGATTGCGATCGGACAATCATCATTTCATTATACATTGAACGAAATCAATCTGAAAATGTGCGCAGAAATCACCGATGATGGGTTTGCGTTTCTGCTAAAAAACTGCCCGAAATTAAAGAAGATCGGATTTCTTCAATGTCCCAAGTTAACCGAACGATCAAGAGAAATCTTTAACGCACAAACTCATCAATTCTCCTTTCTCCTTCGGACCATTCCGGTCACATAAATTCGAAGCATACGTAAATATCCCATTTTATTCCGGTGTTGTATTCGCATATATTGTAAAAACAGATGTTTTTTATCGAGAATAAATTTATTGTAATAATGTGTGAAAAATCGAACATCGAAAAGTTGTTGTTCGCTTACTAATCGCTTTTCGGAGAAGCCTATCTACTCATCAGTAGGCTAATTGAATCAAAATTTGTTTTCGTTGTATTTCCTTCAAATATCCATGAATTGATTTTATCGTAATACGCGCATAGTTGGAAAGAAAAAACGAAATTGCTTCAAAGAACGAGCCGACGATCGAATGAGAAAGCGGGCTAGATGGTGTACATACGTTGGTATCTGTTTTGAGTGGTACAGCAAGGGAGAAAAAAGGTAATACTCATCTGTCGTCACATCAACAAACGTGTTTATGCTGAAAGAAAAAAAATCAAGCAGTTATTTTCGATGATACATAACTCAGCCAGGTGAATACGCATTTATTAATTCAATGTCCTTCTTGTAAGTAGACTGCGAGCATATTCTTCAAGGAAATGTGTTTTTCTGTTTTTAGAACGTAGAAAAATGGTGGCATTATCATCTAACAGAGCGAATCAAACAGTAAAATCCGAATGCGTTGAGAAGGAACGTCTCATTTTCGTTTGTTTCGATCCGGAACATGAATTTCTGGATGAGAACTTCAAAAGGCGATTTTGTCACACTCATGAACAGGTAAAATTCTATGATGAATTCGATCCGTGTATAAAATTCATTCAATCAATGGAAAATGAAAAACTTTCCTTGATCACATCAGCTCTGGACCTTTCGGAAATGCTTGATTACGATCAAATTGAGTCAATATTGATTTATTCATCGAGAAAAGATCAGTACAAACAACTACTCGACCAAGATCCGAAAATCATTAGTATATTCGATGATCTCGATATGTTATTTTCAGCCATCATTCATGATCAATTGCAAATTTGGTGTTTTTGGACTGACAATCAACATGATTTGTCCAAGCAAGCAAATCCATTTCTTTGGCTTCAACTTCTCCACGATCTTATGTTACAATTACCGCATGATGAACAAAGCAAAGAAGAATTAGTCGATACTTGTCGTGCTTGCTATCGAGAGGATATCGAAGAACTTGCTATGATTGATGAATTCGAACGAAAATATCAAGCGAAAGATGCGATTGATTGGTATTTGAAAGATTCATTTCTGACAAAACTAGTTAAAAAAGCATTAGAAGCAGAAAACTCGAATCAACTTTATTCATTACGGTATTTTCTATACGATCTTCTCAAGACAGAACATCCTGTTCAATCTCGTCAAGAAAAACTTACGGTTTACCACGAAATGATTCTTTCAGACAAAGATTTCAAGAAACTAAAAGGCAAACAAGGCACATTGATTGCCATGAAGACATTTTTCAATGCTAAGACTGTTCACTCATCAAATTCCACAGTACCAACGGCTGCTATTAAACTTCTTGTTCAAATCGACTGTAATCTTCGAGAAAGTTCTATTCTAACTGAACTGCCCAACTCCGATCGACTTCTCTTCCACTTCAACACTACATTTCGTTTTGATGAACTCGAAGAACTCAACAGCCAAACGTGGTGCCTGAAAATGACGGTAGTCAACGACGGACAAACGATCAAACAGAAATATCTCGATGACATTCATCATCAAATGGAGAACTTATCCATTCCGATCATCTTCGGCAATTTATTATGTGATATGAGCCAATGGACTCAAGCACAAAACTATTTTGAATCGCTACGTGATGACTTCTCAACAAGCGAAGATCCAGCATGGATTGAGTTCGGCATTGGTCACACACTTCAATGGCAAGGAAAATGGATCGAAGCAGAAAAGCACTATCAACATGCCTATGATCATATGATTCAATCTCATTCACCTCGTACGAAAGAATCGTCTCATGTACTGTCGAATATGGGTGAATTGCAAGAACTCCAAGGTAAATACGATCAAGCATGTACTATTCAACAGCAAGCATACGCAATTCGGAAGAAGTTTTATCCGCCGGATCATATACATATTGCGTCGAGTTTGGATAACATCGGACTCATTCGTTATCAACAATTGAAGAATGACGAGGCACTTGCTTATCTTCGACAAGCGTTGGAAATTCGTGAAAAGTATTTTCATTGTCAGCATGTTGACATTGCCAACAGTTTGAAGAATATTGCGTGTGTTCTCACAGATCAACGTCAACATGAACAAGCGCTCGAATACTATCAACAAGCAATGCGTATCTATGAAAACTACTATCCGAATGGTCACGTCTATATAGCGCATACAATGAATAACATTGGTCTCATTCTTTTCCGATTAGAAAAATACGACGAAGCAATCGATATTGTTCAGAAAGCAATGATCATTCAGCAGAAATTCTATCCACAGGGACATATTGAAATCGCCACTAGTCTATGTAACATTGGTAATATCAAATATGGGCAGGGTAAATACGATGAATCGATTGAATACCATCAACGAGTTTTAGCCATGCAACGAAAATGTTATTTGTCAAATCACATGGATATTATTTGTACATATAATAACATCGGATATATCTTACTATGTGGAAAGGGAAACTATGACGAGGCGCTTGATTATTACCATAAGGCGTTGGAAATGTTAGAGAAAGATTATCCGACATACGATGCGCATATCGCGAATAGTTATAACTATATTGGAAATATTCTGAATGAGCAAGGGAAATATGTTGAAGCATTTGATTATTATCAACGTGCATTGGCGAAACAGAAGAGCTATTATACAACGGATCACGTGGATATGGCATCGACCCTGAGCAATATATCGAACATTTTAAGTAAACAAGGCAAATATGATGAAGCATTGGACTATAGTCAACGATCGTTGGATATTCAACAAAAATATTACCCATCGGGCCATGTGGAAATTGCTAATACATACAATCTAATTGGAAATGTCCTATGTTGTCAAGGAAAATTTCATGAAGGGGTCGAACAGTACCACCAAGCATTGAAAATCCAAGAAAGATCCTATCCATTGGGACATTCAGATACCGTCATCACTCTGACAAACATTGGGCACATCCTCAAAGACGAACGACAATATGACGAGGCGCTCACGTACTACCAACGAGCATTAACCATGTTGGAAAGCTTCTATGCATCCGATCATTTGAAAATCGCAGCTGCCTTGGCAAATATAGGCCGAGTTCACTACAGCCAGGGCAAATATCAAGATGCACTCGATATTCAACAACGTGCATTCGCCATTAAAGAAAAATATTATCCATCCGATCATATACAATTCGCTGCTGAACTCGCTCGAATCGGGGATATACTTGAGAAACAAGAGAATTATGCTAAAGCTTTAGAAGTGCAAAAACGGGCGTTGATCATTCAGGAAAAAGCTTATCCATCCGATAATATTAACATAGCACACAGTCTTGGCCGAATCGGTATCGTTCTAAGCAATCAAGGTGAGTATCAACAAGCGCTAGAATATCATCAACGCGCAATGAAAATCTATGAGACTTGTTATTCACCGGAACACATTGAACTTGCGACATGCTTGAACAATACTGGCAGCGTACTTTATCATCTCGGTAAATACGATGAAGCGTATCGATTACATGAACAAGCGTTGAAGCTCTACCAAAAACGATATACAACCGATCATATCGATATGACGAACACACTCGAACATATCGGAAATATCCTGTATGATGAGAAAAAGTATGACAGTGCACTTGAATACTATCGTCGCGCGTTGATTATCAAAGAAAAATTCTATCCATCTGACCATGCATTTATTGCAACTAGTTTGAGTAACATCGGAAATGTCTTATATAATCAAGAAAAGTATGAACAAGCGTATGAATGTCAACAACGCGCTTTGGAAATTTTGGAAAAGCATCAAACGCACGATTATATGAAAATTGGCAATAATCTTAATGATATTGGAAATATTCGAAATAGTCAAGGGAAATATGATGAAGCGATTGATTATTACCAACGTGCTTTAGTTTGCTACGATAAATATTCGTTCACTCGGCATGCAGATATTGCTACAACGTTGAGTAATCTTAGCAATACATTGTACAAACAGGAGAAGTACGAGGAAGCATTTGAGTACCAACGACGCGCATCGGAAATCCGAGAAATCTATTGTCCGACAGTGTATGTCTCAACGGCGAATAGTTTCAATCATATGGGAAATATTCGCGCCGCACAAGGAAGACACGATGAAGCAATTGAACTCTATCAGCAAGCTTTATTAGTTCATGAAAAGAATTCTACGTCACGCTATGCCGACATGGCAATCATATATACGAATATTAGTCGTAGTTTGAGTGATCAAGGCAAATTTGATCAAGCATTTGAGTATCAACAACGCGCACTTGAAATACGTGAGCAGCATTATCCATCTGCGCAGATGAACATCGCGCACTATCTTATTGATATGGGAAACATTCGCAGTGATCAAGGTAAACATCAGGATGCGTTGGATTTGTACAAACGCGCATTAGAAATCAATGAAAAGTATTGTTCAGCATCGGACACACTCATTGCTATCAATCTCAGCAATATTGGCAAAGCTTTATATCAATTAGGCCAAGACGAGCTAGCACTCGAGTATCAACAACGCGCGTTGAATATTCGAGAGAGTTTTCATTCGACAAATCATGCTAACATCGCGAATAGTTTGAACGATATTGGTAATATACGAAATAGTCAAGGGAAATATGACGATGCAATTGATTATTACCAACGGGCTTTGTCCTTCTATGAGAAAAATCGCGCAACACATCTGATCGATATAGCCACAACGATGAGTAATATCAGCGATACGCTGTTCAAACAGGAAAAATATGATGACGCCTTCGATTATCAACAGCGAGCTTTGGACATTCGAGAAAAACATTGTTCAGCAACTTCGATAAATATTATCAAAGATCTGAACCGAATGGGTCAGATCCGTAATACTCAAGGTAAATATTCCGAAGCTGTCGATTGCTATCAACGATCATTAGCAATGTATGAGAAATACTATCCGACACGTTACACAGAGATCTCGATTATCCTTAGTTTGATTGGAAGTAATCTCAGTCATCAAGGTAAATATGATGATTCACTGACCTATTACCAACGTGCACTGGCTATTCAGGAAGAATATTTCCCATCTGATCATGTACAGATTGCTTTGTTCTTACAATGGATTGGTTTCATCTATTGTACAAAATCTGATTTTGATCATGCCATTCAATTTTATGAAAAATGCCTTTGGATTCGGCAAGTGAATCTCGCCGCTGAACATCCGGCCATTGCCGAAACACTTTCACTTTTGAGTAAAATTCGTCTAACACGTGGCCAATATGAGTTGGCAATTGCCAACGAAGTTCAATGTCTAACTATTCGTGAGCACATTTTTGCACCAGATCATGAAGAAATTGGTAAAAGTTTATCTCGGATAGGCGATTGTTACAATTATTTGATTAAACTTGACATTGCTCTGGAGTATTATAAGCGAGCGTTGAATGTCTATGAACAATGTTTACCATTATGGCATCCGGATCGATGGAATTTGGAATGGATGATTGAACAAATCGCCGAAGAAATCCAAGAGAATCAACTTCATGAGATTGCTATCTAGTTCTGATTGTTCGTACAAGCATTGTTACAAATTTGATCTATGTTCGAAGAGAACCACAAAGATTTTCCTTTCTTTTTTACTTCATTACATTTTATTGAATAAATCTGTTGTTATTTTTTTCAGTCAAGAGAAATAGATAGACATGACCATCGTTATTGTTGTGAAAGAATTTTATAAGCAGACAGACTCGTCACGGTCGATGCTTCTTCCGTCGAGATGAATACGAAAGATCGAGTTATTGAAGCAAAAACGAATGATTCATCGCCTGTAGCGACGTCATTTCATTCTGTTGCCTGCTCATATGACGAATACGCAATCGTATTCGTTGGAGAAAATTATGTTTTGATTATTTCTCTCTCTTCCTCACTCGCGTTAAAAGACAAGTGCCTTCTAGTAGGCAATCGAAAACAAAATCAAGCAGAGTAGTCGAAGGACACATCAGCGAGAATAACTTGTTAAATGACTACGACATTCGAACATCTTTCCGATGAAATTATTATTTCAATTATCGAATATTTGACCTTAGAAGAATTTACCTCGATATTCGGAACATTAAACGAACGTTTCTCGTGTATTATTTATAGCCATCCATGGACACAACATCGACTGACTATTCGAAAGATGAACAAAGACGCGCTCCAAGCCAAATTGACGTTCATTGAAGAAATGAAATTAGTCTCTCGAATATCTTCGATTGACATTTGTCCACATAGTATTTTTCGAAGTATTGAAGACTTTTGTCAAATTCAATCGTTGCAAAATTTCCGCACATTAAGAGCTCTGTCGTTAACTCACATCACATTAGATGAAGTAAGTAGAATTTGAGTTGGACAATTCAATCAGCATGCGTTTTCGTCTAGGCTGAAGCAATTTTCACTCCAGAATGTCTCACTAACCTTGATGAACTCACTCGTCTTCGTTTGATATTTTCGTTCGGAATCGAACAAAACAATTATTGCCGTCGAATGGAACAAATACTCGCAAGAATTCTCACTCACCCATCTCTTCGATACTTTACGCTCAATACCGCCCGATCACCAGACTTTTCTGAACTTAAATCACTATCATCACTCGAATTCTTCGAGATCGATTATTGTAGTTTTCAAAGTTTGTACAAACTGCTCGAATTCGCCCCAAATCTTCGACATCTATGTGCGAGAATCGGCATTCATAATGACATCAATGCCGAACTGGATCCAGCGGTCTGCATATTGACATCTCTCAAATTGACATTGAGTATTCCAGCTTACGATCAAATGACGACTTTTCTTAAAAAGTTTCCAAAGCTACAGAAACTTCACGTTCTGACATACTCGTTGATCGAGCCATTGACATTCACCGAGACTTGGCATTCATTCATCACCGATCACCTCCCCGTTTTAACACGGTTCAAACGGGAATGTAAAGTCACACTGGACAGCATTGGTCAGTTCGTCGAATTCTTCCACTGGCCAAATGGATGGATTTCAAAAGACAAGAGTGTCTTCGAAGGGTCAAATTATTCCAAAATAACAATTGTTAATGTTCGATATTAAATGCTTTGTCGAACAAGGACGGACTCTCATTCAAAATCGAACTTTTTCTCTTGAAAGATTTTGTATTTTCATGGACAATCGCCGCTATCATAATTTCGAAAAGAATAATTTAATGAAAATTTGCATTGAGCTCAAATACATTTGATTCGTGTTAACCATGAACCAGATCGCAATTGTTCCCTTGAATTTGTAGGAAAATTGCCTCATTTTTAACGGTAATTTCTCTTTCAATGAAGAAAATCATTTAATAGAATTGATGACAGCCAACTAATCTTCAAGATCGAACGTATAAATCAGTTATCTTTTGTACAATTCAACTGTACTTCTTTTCAACCGAAAGAAAAAGAATGAAGGGTGACCTTTTTTTCCCTTCATAGGATATGAATAGAGCGCAAGCAAGCCAACAAAAAGAAGCCGTTCGTTCATCCATGGTTGATCTATCAATGTAAACATATCACATGCACAGATGAAACACGAAAAGTTTTGTCATTTACAATCAATCAGAAATGATTCGACAATTCGCTATTCAGAATCATCGATACATTCAAATTCAACAAATATCTCTTGATATGTTCACAGATGAAGGTTGTCTCATTGTATTTTATTAGCATTCATGTTCATACATCGATGACGTAATTACACTACCTCCTATTGATCAAATCTTCTGCTTGCATGTGGAGAGTCAAATAGTCCGATGAGATGTCTCTCAAGTGTTTGTATATACCTACACACATCATCATTTCGCGAAAAAAGAGAAATTTATCTTTCGCCTGCGATAAAATTGAAATTTTTCAAAATATTTTGTTCAGTCAAGGCTTTCTTGTCTGATGCTGGTGATTGAATTAGTCGTTTATTTTGCAACTACATTCAGCTGCGGTTAGCCTTCACCATTGCCTTGTATACGCATCCATGCTCCTATAGTGAACATCAGTATCTATAAGTACCGTCTTTTCATTGCACAAATCAAGTTACATTAATCAATCAGATATATCTCTTCTATACGGCAATGTATTTTAAATTGATTCATATCACCTCTTTTTCATTCAATGTATATACATACAAGTATTTACCTTCAACCTTCTTTTCAAATCAAATATCTATTTCATATTGGATAGAATAGCAAGGGAAGGGAACGGGGAGGGAGGGAGAGAGAGAAGAAAAAGGAAAAAAACGCAAGTAGCAATTGAAGAAAGAAACCCGAAAGAACAGACATCGTTGAATGTCCCAGGTATCGAATTAGTTTGATGATGTATACCATCTTTGTCTCCTGTTACGATTCTCGAAACGAAATCTCAGTACAATAGAATAAAGATGATAAATATTATCGGTAACATATAGAGTAAGTAGAAGAAAAAGAAAACGAAAGGTGTCAGTTGTCACCTACATATCAACACATGATGTAATATTAGGTGAGAAACAACTCAAACTGGCCAGTGTCGTTTTCATCGTTATTTGAATGTGGTTTAAATCTTCATCAACTCTATTTGCTGTGTTATTTTTCTTTCAAGAAGGTATGAATACAAAAGAAGTGCAATGGACTGTTTGTCAGTCATAAATCGTTTTCAATACACGTACATTCTTTAGAATTCGTTGGTATTTAAAAGAGCAAGTTAAGAAAAGGCGTGTATTTATATAATGAATGCTTCCGTTTCTCTCTTCCGTTCTTTCTCTTCTTTGAGCTTTCGTTTTCGTTTGACAAGTTTAGTTAGCATTGCGTCTTGTTGTTAATGAAATCGATCCAGTTGTTCCTCAAAGACTAAGTATGTACCTGTTCAATATCGCGACCCGTATCCGAGCTTACGTGAAAATTGAAAGTCTAAAACAATGTCTCAGCCTGCCCTTCGTTCATGTCTAGATGAATCATGAAAGAAAAAAACTAATTTTACGCTAAAATAAACACTTCAATCATACAAGTCGCACTAATAGGTCAGACAGTTACGTATTACCATAAGATAATAGAATACCAAGACCAAGTCTCGTAATGGTTCATTTGTTTCGGACTGAATATTCATTAAAGATAATCTTTTCAGGTCTTCATTAATTAATTAAGCAAGTTAATCAAATGAGATTCCCGGAAAATATCACCAATGATCCCAGTTTATTTGTCGATGAGCATAAGTCAACGGCTCATCATAGATCCCGACCAGAACATGTCTCAGGCTCGATAGATCGAAAGTCATCGCCGGCATCGGAATATTTCTACACCGAAATTGTGAAAGCCATTGGAAACAATGAATTCATCAAAGAGAAAAGTTATCTGAAACGCGTCAGTTGGAGTCCACTTGGTCAATACGAATCAGGTTTACCACCGACTGGCAAGCGAACTGATGGACTTTACGCAACAGTGAACAAAGCTTCGAATCAAATACGTATGAGACCACATGCGACACGCAATTCAGGATTACAAAACATCTCTATTGTTCGACCTGTGTCATTCAATGAAAAATACGATCGAAACACCCTCGATCGATATTCCAATCACGCATTCGTAAGTGTCACCAATGAGACTTTCCAGGACTAACATGACTAATTCAAGTTATGCCTGTTCAATGTTAATCTCGCGATGATATAACTAAAAGAATGACTTTTCTCTTCAATAGAATTCAAACGGTATTTTGTCAAGATCACATCCTATCTCATCTCCCACGCCATCATTATCTTCAGCTGATGTAGCTTTGCAAATTCCATTGCGTACGTCGCCATCGTTTGATAACAGTGACTTTATCAGTGATACATCGTCCCTTTCATCATCAACGACAACTTCTTTACCGTCGGTGGTATACTCTCGACGAAAGAATTCGAATTTCGATCGAGTGTACGAGACAGGGACACAACCATTTGTAATTGAATATCAACAAAACAGTTCAAAACATATCGATCCGAAGCTTTCAACGCCAATCTTAAAGACAAACAACATGATTTTATCGTCTCCAATTTCCTCTTCTTTTCGCTCATCAATAACATCTTCCTCGTCATCCTCCTCCCCCATTTCATTCACTTGTCCAAAAGGTCATGAAGAGTCATCATCATCTCCCATAGGGCCATCTTTAAATCAACAATCAAAGCTTACTACACAAACATCAATTATTGATTCGTCTCGAGAGGATATTGGTCATCTAACGACAACAACACGTAGCCTGATGACTATGTCAATTTCGCCTAATCGTCAACAAACCTATTCGACGAATCCTCTGAACCCATCGAATCGCTCAATGACAACTAATGACGATAGATTAAAACAACAACACGAAGTAATTGACTCGTAAGTGAATTTTCTCTGGAAGAACTCAATTGACTTTCGTTTTTCTAGAGCATTGTGCAATTCCAATAATAACAGTTGTTTAAAATCACAAAAAGCCGGCACGACTCGTTCAAAGAAATCCGTTCATTTCGATCGACAGTTACCTGCAGAATATCGTTCATCATTCCCATCAACACGTACTCCTTATCAACTCCCGGTCACACTTACATCTTCATGTATATGCAATCGCACTAGTGATAATGAAGAACAAAAGAAAAAACCTCATAGTGAGACACTCGAAGAAAAAGAGAAAAATGAAATGACAAGAAGGACAATCATCGCCAATGTAACTCCACTGACCACACATTCAGTTCATCGTTCTTTTTCTCTTTCACCATTACCTCCATCGAAAAAAGAGAATAACGATAGTCGTACATCTAGACAAGAGAAAAAAGAAAATGTCGATGAACTAAATTGCACGACTCCTTCTCGACAAGTAACAACTGCTGCAACTACATCGACGACTCACCTTTATTGCACGCCTCACACAACGATAGTCACTTATAAAGATGGCAACTATGATACTTCTCTAACAAAAGAACTAAATGGCACGAACCATTTTTCTACAGGTATGACTGACCTCTTATCGTCGCCTTCTTCTTCTTCTTTTTTTTTTTCTTCGCTTTAACACATTAAATCTGTCTAGGTGAAAATTTGACACATTCAATTCCAGAAAAGCAGATGCCGATGATGAACTCATCTGTGAAAACACCGACAACACCTCAACAATCGCAAACTACGACCAAAAAATTCATCGGTACTGGAGGCTTTTTTAATTTTATTCATCGATCAAATAGTAATCAGAATAAATCATCGTCGTCTTCACCAGCAGACGATAGTAAACAATTAAAACGTACAACATCTACCCAACGACGACCGAAACAGTATATATCAAATGAAAATAAACGTCTCAGTGCCGATATTGAACCACTTCATACTTCTTCTGCATCATTAAGCAATGCGTGGAAAGAACATACTGACAAGGTTCAAATCAACGCTCAAAAAGAACGACCCTTGACAAAGTATTCCACAAAGATCAATAGAAATAGTTCATCTAATGTTGGTAAGTCAATTCGAGAGAAGAGTATCTTTCGATGACATGTCCATAAGAATGTGTCGAGAGAATGTTCGAAGGTCTTTTTCGCTCTAGATTCATCTATTCCATTACATTCGACTGCTCAGACGAATAGAAGTTCAATATCACTGTTAACGAAACCAGCGAACACAATTATGAAATCCAATGAAGGAGATTCATTGAACAACGGTCTCTTATTTCAACCTAATGAAATAGGAAAAAGAGATTCTTTCTTGCTCTCTCCTTCAAGTTCATTTTCTCATGCTAATGACTCGTCATCGTCATCAGGAGTATCATCGTCAATTGGTAAGATGATGCAAACATCGACACTTGTGATTTCTACTCCTCCACAATATCATTATTATCTGTATCCGCCGGCTCCAACCAAGAAACCGGCGACTAACAATCGTACAGTATCCAATGTTAGTATGAATAGCATCAGTACAAATTCTTCTTCGTCGTCTTCATCTTATGACTCTCAAATACACGATCTTGACGATGACACATCGTCATGTTCTGCTTATCAAAATAAAATTTATCAATCCGCATCTTACTCATCGGCAAAACCTGTTACACTCTCCGATTCGGTTCAAGCGTTTTGGCCACCGCAAGCATCGTTTCTCTCGCCTACTAGCCTTGAACGAGTAAGTTCATTGACCGTTTCTTTGCTTTACTTCTCAGTACAAATACATTCTCTAATGAGAGAATATAACATCGACACGAACATCTGTTCAATTCTGTCGAATTCTAGAATCAACATTCCAATTTAATCAAAAACAAACAATCGGAAGTGAAGACAACACAAAAGAATATTCGGAGGTATGACTCACACTTTCATTCAAATAATTACCAAGCAGATGTCTCATTTTTTCTTCTTGTTCTGTCTTTTTATGGTCTATATATATATATATATGTAAAGTCAATGTTTGATTTTGTAGTCCGACCCGTTCCAATGATTCATCGTCAATAACCACTGGTAATCAAACAGATGTTTTATCACCTCCGACATCATTAATATCAAATAAAAAAGAAGAAGCTCGATCGTACACCGAACAGACTTCATTTCACAGTCCAAGTTTACGTCCAAGTATGAAAAATCTCTTCTCTCTCTCTCTCATTTGAGTATAATTGATCATGAATAATCGCTGGTATTTATAATAGCAGTTGGCATTAAAAAGGAATAATAATCTTTCATGTGAATGACTAATTTGTCTGAAGTACTAGTTAAGATCAATTCTTTTCTCTGGCATTTCGCGTCACATTCGTTTTCACCCACGTGATCGTCGTTGCTAAGTTGTCACTCCCAAACTCAATATTTATTAGTCGAACTAATACAATTTCGAATATTTGCAATTTGATCGATATTTTCGTTTCGTCAGTCCATCGACTCGAATAATTAAAAACAAAACATGATTCATATTCCTTTCGCGAAGTACTTGACCAGCTTTTTTCTTTTACACTCCAACTACTACTTCACTTTTCTTTTTTCTTCCATTCGAACTAAATCGAAAATCATTTACTTCAATTTTTCTCACTTTAAAGAGGTAATAGTTGTAAAAAGAAAAAAAATGTAGAAGAAAAGAAAGAAAAAGGAACGAACGAGAGAAACATGTTTATCTCTTCGACTCAACTACTTCAGTAAATACGACTTGTTCTTCTACCAATAAACCCGTCTCGTCTTTCCTTTTTTTAACGACAGCGAGGGAGAAACTTATTTAAAATTTCCCTTCGTTTAGCAAGCGATACTTCGTTCGAAGATACGCCAGCATCTTACAGTGAACTTCTACGTGCCAAATCGCGTTCAATAACAAACAATCGAACGCTGACAATGAATGTGAATACTTCGTCTTTGTCTCGATCAAGGTCAAAAGATACTTTGAATAATCAAAATGAAGAATGCAATTCTCTCAATCGAAATGTTCTGCGACCAAAATCTGCTGGTCAGACGCATATACAAGCCTTATTGTCACCAGTTACATATGAAATCTCCAATGATTTTCAATCGAAACGACAATTTTTCGAAAATCGCATCTATTCAGATAATGCACCGATATCCGCATGTCCGAAAGTGCTCACGCTACCGCCCACATCGACCCCTCCACGACATGTGATTAAGTAAGTCAAAGTTTTATTTTTGATACGAATGAAAGTGAACAGTTTTATGTTTCCTCTGCGAGTTCGTAGAGTTTCGTGAGAATAGCCTGCTTTTCCCAAGAATATTTCTTCATTGTAGACGTCGAAGATACCGTTGTCGATGTCACATTCGTCGTGTTTGTTGTGTTCGACGGTGTGGTTGAATATGGAGTCGTTGTCCTAATCGTTGTCGGAATTGGCATCGGATAGGGTTTCATAAAAACAAATGTTAGATAAATAACAGCTTGTAGGAATAGGATGAAAATCGTTAAATTGACGAACCAAAGTTTTTCGGCGAGAAGGATACGACGTTGAAAAAATAAATAGATACAGAATGTGAAAAAGATCGATGCAATCAAACTTATTAGGATAATATAGAACTGTTTCTCATCATGAGCTTGAACAATAGCGCAGATAGCCGACGTTAGACATACCAAACCGGCGAGGATGAAAAAGAAACGTGTGTAACGCACATATTCTGGACTAACATCATGATAAAGCGGATCATTTGCAGCACTCTGACTTGCCATGAATGAAAAAGAATGAATTCGATGACAAGCAAAAACGCAATGTGTCTTATCTTTTGTTTATCATTCATTTCTCATAGTTAAGATGTTTTAAAACGATGATTTATCTAGACAACCAGTACCAACACCTTCTACTGAGTCAATGATAAGAACAACCAAATACTTTGACTCATCTGCAAGTCAAACTTCGCTTCCACCAGCTGTCCATCGCAAACCAGTTCGAATTGTCAAAGCTGTACAACGCTCAGTCGTATCACCGTCGGTTAACGAAAGGAAAACTTCTTCTTCCTCGCCTTCTCCTCCGTCGAAAACAACTCCAGCAAACGATTCTCCAATGTCGCCTCCAAACAACAATGATCATCATCTCAGTTCGGAATATGTGCGTAATTTATTTCCGACGCCTGATCATCAAAAACGAAATCGTTCAAGACAGAATTCGTCGACTAATGTGAATAACGAAAGTGTACCTCAAGCGGTAAACGTGAAGATATTCAGTAACGAATTGCACATTTCTTTCGGTTTTATTTTCTCAGGAAGATCTATTGAATTTAACAAAACGTTTGGAGATCTTCAGAGAAAATCAGCGCGTTGTCAGTGATGAAATTGAGATCAACACTAAGCTTGGTTCAAAAGTATGTTTATCACAGAAAAAAAGCCAGATTTATTTCCAATTCGTCCCTCTTCTAGTTAATCAACGTCATTGAATCCAAAGGTGAAGCAAATGAAATTGAAAAATTCAAATTACACATCAATGAAATCGATACAATCACATCCGTTCTTCTCAAGCTCAGTGCTCGTTTAGCCAAAGTCGAGAATGATTTGTCGATGCTAACTGATGATCAAACTCAACTGAAAGTAATGTCCACAGCAAAGGAAAAAAGAAAGGGAGGGAGAGAGAGAGAAGTCTTCACTTTCAACAGACAGAAATCACCCTCGGGATAAGAAAGCTATCAGACTACTTGCTTGAATTACTTTAATTCCTCTCTGAAATCAACATAAATATAGACATGAGCCATGCATTTAAAAAGTAACCTCTATCATTTACTATGTCTATCAAGCGATGATTGCTGTCGATGTTTGATTACGACATGAAATGATAAAGTCAACTTCCAAGAAGGAAATGACGCAGGAGATTGAACGCGTTTTGTTGTTCTAGGCGAGTTTACTTGATCGTCGGGAGAAAATTCAACAAAAACACGACGAAGCGAAGGTGCTCAAAGACGGAATCGATCGACGTAGTCGAGTGGTTACAAATATTCTCCAAAAGTATTTTTCTACTGAACAATGTGATGATTATGATCATTTCATTCGAATGAAATCGACTTTACTAATCGATGCAAAGGAAATCGAAGAGAGCATTGCATTGATTGAAAAACAACTTGAACTTCTTCAATCATCCTCCTTTGTAAATAATCAATCTCATTTTTCACCAGCACCAGTATCGTCGATTGCGGAAAATTTCCAACGCTCAAATTCGATCACAAGTTCAACATCTACTCAGCTGGTCGATAATCTCCAAACAAATCATCCTAACACTATACCAACAACGGCCTAGTCAGTCGTTATTGAAAATTTCTTTCTTATTCAGTACATATTTATTTTTTCTTTCAAAGATTTTCTGAAAACAACAACGTACGTTGTTTTACTTTTCATTTATATGAACTAGCATTCTATTGTTTGTTCGTTCGTTTCTTTTTTCGATGTTGACCGGTTTTCTTTATGGACGCTGTATGTAAAGAAATTAATGGATTGATCTGGCATGTTATAAAAGCATTTATGTCAGTGAAAACGAATGAAATCGGTCGCTTTCGCAGCTCGCAGAAGACCTCGGCGAGTCTGACAACTGATAAACATCGGTTATTTATCGCACAGATTGTAAAATACTGTTCTTCATCAAGGATACATCTGCGACAAACGATGAAAGAGAAAGAAAGATAAAGAACCACTGAGTGTCCCAATGCGACTTCTAATGATAATTTTATGATCATGAATTGACGTCTCTCGATGCTTTTCCTTTCATCCGATAACATCGCGTTTAAACAAGCAAACATCGTTATTTTTGGAAGAGATTGTGCCATTAGGCAATGATCCGAATAGCTGGTATGTCATTGGTGAGTGCAGTTTCTAAGCGAGCAATAAATCACCAGACAACGAACATCGAGCACGCCTTTCAACATGTCAAAGCATTATTCTTGAATAACCATTTTCGAAACACTTATTTTAACATTTCTCCATTTGAAGATTATTCATTAAAAAGCAATCGAATATTTGTATAGAATCGAACGAACAAAAGAAAAGTTCACAAAAACATTTCCAATGTGTTAGAATTCAAGTTGATCTGTTGAAAACGAATACGACAATCTCTAATCGTTTCACAGTTCAACATTCTATCTGTGTTGATATGATCAGAATGACATTTATTCTAGCAGTTGTTCCTTTGCGCCATGCTTTGAACTTTTCTCCCATTCGTTGAGTAAATTAAGATCAAACAAAGTGTTGGTACAACCAATATATACACACAGTCAAGTTTCAAAACAAAGCATACATCCTGAATGTGTCAAACTAAACAACTCAAGTCATATTCTTCCGGAAGAAATTAGCGATGCATGCTTGATTTATCCTTTCTTTCTCGAAGCTAGAAATAGAATTCACACATTCTGGTCGGTTCTCTCATACTGTGACCGACAGACAAAAAAAAGTATATAGACAATATTCCGACAAAGGACCACTCCCCTCTCGAGTGCCAATATGTGTGTGTGTGTGTTTGATGATGGTGTCAAATATGCAAATATGAATTAATTCTTCCCTCTTTCATGCTCATGATCGTGATTGTGTGGGATACTCTTTTCTTTGGATAGAAGGAACAATCAGATATCAGGTGATTACCCGTCGTTTGATATCCAGTGACTGAATAGAGATTAATTCTACAAGAAAATCAAAGTCTCGTTTCATCATTGACGTCACTGAGAATGTTAATACGTTTGTTGACCGATGTCAAATCTTGCAGCTTTATTTGTCGCTTCCAATAGATGAGAAAATCAATGTCCCAATTGCATTATACTCTTGATCAATTGTTTTCATTTAATTCCAACCTATTTACATGTTCTGAAATGGAAAGAATGTCAAACGAAATTCGCCATTTGACAATCGACAGGATCTAATCAAAAAGAATTTCTCCCGTCTGTCTGTTTGTCTCAAGAGGATCTCATATGTATGTTGATATAGGGTATTAAAAATGACTGTATATCTCCCTCTTGCCAGCTTAAAGGTGATTGATAGTGAGTTAAATCCACAAGAGACTTGTTCACATACAACTATTTGTTGTTTAGCTGACAATTGGCGTCATAAAGTAGATATGAAATGATTGAACCTCTATTGGCATATACACTATGGATTAAGGACGATGTTGACAAATATCACTCAGTTGTCAAACTGATCATAACAATAACCGGCTGTGAGATGGATCTATTGAATGAAGAACGAGGGAGAGAAAGAAAAGTCTTCATCCTCTTTACTTGCCTCTATTTGATTTACTTGTTGCTTCTCTCGTCACGAAAGAAAAATTAATCAAAAAGTAGTACCTCATTTCAAGTGTTTATCTATACTATTAATATCGTTCCTTCAAGTATATTTACAAAGACTTTTCTCTTCTCTTCTCTTCTCTTTCTATCAATCAATAATTAACCTGTAGAGTAATGACAGGTGGTGAATTTGTTGCATACAAATATATCTTGAACGTAGTGTGTTTTTTTTTTTCAAAAGGAACCATTAGTAAACAGACATGATGAATTTGATAAGAACAACGTATTGATAATTAAATAGAAAGCAAGCACGCACTTGGCTAGTCAGGGAGAAATCAGATCGATGTCATTAGATCGGGTAACTGACCGATGTTTAGAAAATTAATTCATCAATTCAAATGGATTCTTTTGTATTAGAATAATCAACTAGGAAAAATGAGAAAGAGAGAAAAGGTCAATTTGTTCTTTTGTTATATATACATGGTTAATATCAGCTGCAGTTGCTCTCGCCTTCTGTCAATTTGTATGACAAGAGTGCTAATGAGTTTCTTTTCTCTTCTTTTCTTCATTCTGTCTCAATTAAAAAATATTGAAATTCAGAGCAAAATGTTGTTTGTTAACGTGGAATACTTTTTCTAGCATATGTGTGATCGATAGCCGGGAGCTTTCGTTCATCCCATGTAACATACATCCATACACAATCGTGAAAAAAGAGAGATCTTTTGTGCCGATTTCACATCATTATCGTGAATAACATATACCACCCTAAAGCATTGAACGACATATGTGAAAGAAGAAAGACGGGATTTTTTTTTTCGTTCTTTTTCTCTCTCGCGTCTTTTTTCATCATCATCAGATGAAGTTGTCAAATTGCAACCAATCATTGAACCCAGCAAGCAGCTGTTTTCTTCTTACACCGAGAGGAGAAAGAGGAACAAACGTACGACCCGGGCGAGAAATATATAGTTTGTACTTCTTTACTCTGTCGACAATCAGCTGTGTTAAACAAGAATATAGACGAGGAAAAAAGAAATATATATAACCATCGACGAAGAAAAAGAAAGAGAGAGAGAATAAGAGAAAAGAAAATGAGAGAAGAGAAAGAGAGTAACGGCTTCGTTGCAATACATTTTTAGTTCAGAGCGAGTGTGCGACGACAACGACACTACACCATCATACAACTCAACTCTTCTTTCGGTGACATAGAAATAGATAAAGGTAATATTTTCCGAAACAACATTTTCCTCTCACTCACGTCACATTTACTACAGGTTAGAGCAGTTATGCCATCGTCAACGTCGACAACTCATCAATTTACACGTAATGCATCTTGTCCATCTCAAGGTACATTATCGTCGAAGTTAACTAGTCGGAAATATAGTTCATCGACAAATACTTTGCACTATTGCTCCGATTCAACCGTACCAACAGAAACGGGAGCAACAACAGCGTCGAAAAAAGAGAATAATCGAAATATTCTGCAAAGAATCAAAACTGGCGTGGTGAATTTCTTCAAGCAGATCTCAAATGACAATGTTTTCAAACCAGTCGAGATTCAACAATCGACCTTTGTCTACGATCCCGAGCTCGATCTTCGCGAAGAACACATCTCGCTAATTTCCAAACGCTTGTTAACAGCACTACGAGAAAGCAAAATCAAACATTTATCATGTGATAATCTCTTTCTTCCATGCAATCATCTACGAAACATTGCCAAACAATGTTTGATCATGGCTGCCGAAGAACCATTTGGTATTATGGGTGCTCAGATTCGCATCAAACTCACGTCGCTATCAACGAATCTGACATCGACCACAACCAAATATCTTCCGCTGATTCGCATCAATCCGAAACAGAAGACGGTCTTCGAGATCGAGATCGATCTGCACGAGGATACGAAGGTGTTTACATTACGAAGACTGTTACCTGAAATGAAACTGTTCAGACAACTGAAAGAGAAAAGTCCATTATATGTAAGTCCCCGGTGTTTACTTGTGAAAAATGTTTTCTACAAAACAGCTGAACCAAAACGCGCAATTATTGATACATAACAAAGCAAGTATTCAACGAAAGGACCTATCAATTTGTTGGTTTCTCTATTTCAATGTAGGCAATATTTATTCGCGTAGTATCGTTTATATTTCTAGGCAAATCCTCCCGTTCCCTTCGTTCTTTTTTTCTTCTTCCTCGTCGTCTTCTCCTCTCCTTACTCTTCTTCATCTGTTCGTCGTCATGTCAGATGACAACAATCTGTTTGTGTGGTCTGTTTTTTCCTGAAAAAGAAAACCCTTCTGAGAATGATCCATTACATAAAGCCATTTTTTTGTTTGTTATTCAAAAGTAAAGAAACAGATATTAAATATTATTCGAGATAAAAAAAACTCTTTCGCTTTCCTTTCTTCTCTATTTATATTATCTATTTTTTGTTGTTGTGATGACCTGCCATTTTGTTTTGTCTGTATTGTATCATTTGCCATTCTCATATAAGCATTTCTTCCCCTCTCTTCCTCCTCTATCTATCTATTCATATGTTGTTTTGTAACGCTATATTCCATACATACATATGTTCTTCTTTTTATATGTGAATCTATATCTATATAAATACGGTTTTACCGGTCTTCCGATAGGAGCAATAAAAACACAAAGAAAATAACAGACAACGAACTAACGTTTCTTAGAAGTACAATCGATGTTGACATTCATCACGATATCTGAATCCTCTCTTTCTTTCTTTCTTTCCTTCCTTTCCTCGGTGTTGATCAGATGAGAATTCGAATGCATAGTCTCAAACAGCTGATTCAATCCTTCGACGCTCGATACACATGGCGACTAATCGAACAACATGCAAACACATGTTAATTTGCTCGCTGATGAATGCAACTGAATCAAACTGCACTGCGAAAGAAGCAAACAGGCATCAGCTTCTCTTTCTTTTACTTAATAATCATCATTTTGTGATTATTACTTGACCTTAGTATTTATTCTATATATGATGTTTCTTTTTTCGCTTCACTCGTAAATGTAAGTAATACATACATATACATGCGTATTGATTTAAATCACTTTTCGCCATGCATGTGCACGCTGTATTGATGAGAGATCGAAGGTCATCGTGATATCGCTGAGAACAAAATCCGGTGAAACTCTCAAGAGAGGCGTTTTTCTTTCGTGAACCGATGACAAATGATATTTCGAACGCACAGCATCCTGCTGGTGAGAATCGAACCGTGCATATTCGTTCTGATCGAAAGCGCGTCATGCTGAGTTGTTAAAGAAATCAAGAAAAGAAAACGCTTATTTAGATATCATAATGTGAAAAAAAGTAATCGATTTCTTCTCTTTCTATATCGAACACTATTGATATTTGCTCGATGTGATGTCGATGATATTCTTCTACTTGCAGTCTGTTTGCAAATAGATTATGGTATAATATTTTGCTTTTCATATCAAAGATATCCCTAACTACCGTTCGTCTTAATCGAAGGACATGTTTCTTATGGAATCGACGTCTTGAAGAGCATAGGTGACTAAGTAAACTTTTCTTTTACCGACATACGACATGCCTTGTAACTCTTTAAAAAGCATGCATGTAATATGGTTCATCAATCGCTTGAAGACAGCTTGTCACTATGTAATCCCGTATCATAGTATTCTTCCTTTTAGACAATTGTGTTCACTGGGTCACAAGAGAAGAGTTCATCAAATCACGATGACTAACTGTACTTGATTTCGAACCTTTTAACATCGAGTATTTCTCTGTTAGTATTCTCAGTTGCTTGAAAATTCGCCAGAAAGAGTCGAATCGTGATGAAAACGAAATGTGTAAAGAGTGTCTTCAAACAATTTGCGCAAGTAACAATAATAGTTAACAAGCAAAGTAAACAAATGTCAGTTTCTTTCGGAGTGCCTATCTTTGTACAAGAGAGAAGTAAAGTGTTCTTTTCACCTTGATTTCTTTTGCAACGCGCTGATTCTGTTACCACAATACTTCAGGGGAAGAAAAAAAAGTAAATTTCGCCGTCAACAGCATCACGAAACCAATCGTCTTTTCTTTTTCGGTCGCTTTCATATTTGCTTCCATCGACGTTCACATTCGCCCCGTCTTTCTTTTGTCAATCTTATTAATATTAAAACATGTCGGTATTGACTCGAGATGTAAATGTGTTAGTAAATATCGATCATCAACAAAGCGAAAAAGAAAAAAAAACGATCTAGACTGCACGTCTGCAAGAAGGGAGAGAGAGAGGGAGGGAGGGGATTTGTTTTCTTATTAGCAACTGTACACCACCGTCGAACGATACACATACATTTCGCTTGTCTGTTTGATGCATCGATCAAATCGACGAGAGGAGATCAAGGCGTTTTTGTTTGATAACCTTTTTTCCGTTCAATATTCATAGACAAAACACTGTCATTTCTCGACTATGAAGCGCTGCGAAGAGCTTAAAGCAATAAGCAGGTGTATCTTTTATATTCGCGGTAACCTTATCAGTATTCATAGGCGTCGAATAACACAATTTACTTCTTATCTTTTACGTTTTTTCGTATATATACGTGAAAGAGAAAAATAATAATACAACATGAGGACGAGTTGGAGTAGTGTACGTATACTTAAAAAAGTTCGCTTGATTATAGATTTATTGTTGAAGGTTTGCGCGAGGCCGTTTGTTTAACACACAGGAAAAGGTGTATACCATACACGAATGATTTACCACTAATCAAAGCGGAGAAAAAATGGAATTGAGAGAGAAACGGTGAGAGAGAGAGAGAGAGAGAGAGAGAGAAAAGAAGGTAAACGCAGTAATAACATCATGCAGCATGTTGTTTTAGGAGTTCGACATCAATAAGACTTCATTCAGCGGAGATAGTTTCTGCTCCTTCGAACTGCAAGCGAAATACTCTCAGCTATCTTCCTATGCTTCAGATCGAATAGGACAAGAAGAAGAAGAAAAAGATGATGATAATGATGGCTACTTCTTCTCAGCAACAATCGACCTTTGTCTACGATCCCGAGCTCGATCTTCGCGAAGAACACATCTCGCTAATTTCCAAACGCTTGTTAACAGCACTACGAGAAAGCAAAATCAAACATTTATCATGTGATA